>VZTL01014111.1:50565-114832 GCA_013400535.1 Scopus umbretta
TCTGTGCCCTTTACACACAGTGCAGTGTATTTCCATAGGTCTCCGTTGCAGCTTATTGATTTCTGGTATAAGCATAGCCTCAGCTTATAGCCCTTTTCTGTTTAACTCAGAGAAACAACCCACCTTAAAAGCTGTGTAAATTCCTTCAGAAATACCAGTGGTTCAAATGAAAAGACATAGTGTTGATTTATCGTATGGGAAAAGCAGGGAAGGGACACAGGCTGCCTTCCCATCCTCTGCAGAGGCACTGGGCACAACCTCTCTGCATCCAAAGGGCTGGTCTTGCCACCACTGCCACCAGCAGAGGCAAAGCCTTCAGCTATGGGTCCTCTGGGAAGCAGATACCTTGTAGCCAACTACTAGAGCAGGCTGAGGAAGAAATTTATGAGCAGGGATCATGCATAGAGGACTGAGCCAGACTATACCCAGGTGAGGGCATGCAGTGTCCACACAGCCCCATCTGGGTGCCACCAAGCCCCCAATCTCCCTGCAAAGCCCTTCTCCACAGTGCTCCCCTTCCTGACTCTCTCTTGGCACAGGAAGCAGAAGCAGGACCTCAGCAACACACACCTGGACCTTAAAGGCGGTTGTTAGCCCTGTCTCAGCCAACAGCCTTCGCACTCCTCTCCCTGTCACTGTCTGCGCTAATGCTCATGTTCCTGAAGGTTTGCCCAAATGTCTGCACCATACAAAATCTCCCAGTGCTCTTCCTGTGCAAAGGAAAGGCACTTACGCCAGCCCTGGAAGCCAAGCTGGGCAGCTGGTGGCTGCCAGAAGGTCCCAAGATCCTCAGGCCCACTGGGCTCTCCCACAGTCCTTTTGGGTGTTCCAGGTCAGTTTCCAAATAAAGGGATTTCCAATTGATAGAAACAGCCCAAAATAAAAGCACATCCAAAACGCACCTTAGGGCTTGTAGAAAAGGCCCTTGCCTCTGCCTATACCACAAGGTGTTTCCATCGCTTGACTTCCTGGGCTCTCCTGGCAGTTTTCTGCTGAGTTTGGCAGGGCCCGAGGGGCTCAGTCATCCCTAGGACCTTTGCTTTCAACTGACTGACCAAAGACAATGCTCAAGGCTTTAGTCCTCACCCCTCTCCAGCCAGCAGGAGGCCAAGAGGAGATGGGAGAAGCCTCTCTTTCCTCAGCCTAATGGCTTCACCAGCGGCCAGTCACAGGAGGGCTGGAAAAGGAGACCTGTAGAGTAAGGGCATGCCAAATGTTCAAAAACTGCTGTCACCCACAGAGGCCATTCTGTCCATCAGAGAGGAGCAAATGTGGCATTTTGAGATGAGACCACCTGTTCTGAACTGGATTTCTAACATGTATGGAAAACCAGTCTGACTAGTGCCTGGTTTTGAGATAAGACAGCACTTTTTGTTTGCTGTATAGGACCATATACCTACGCACCATTGCAGCTTCTCGGCATTCCCCCAGAGGAATGAGGAGACCAGGATGTATCAATAGGAGTCAGAGATGCCAGTACAGCCAGAAAGATAGTCCATGTGCAAACCTAGCTGCTGTTGGAGTACTTCTGTATGCTGTCTTTGGGTGAATCAAGATCAAAAATAGGGGATGGTGGGCAGTCTTGAATAGCTGGCCAGTTCCAGCATTTTCAGGTTTGCAGGCATAATTCCACTGAGGTAACTCACACATCATTTCTGTGAAGCAAGCATCACCTGGGACTCCTGTGTGGTGGTGGAGGGGACATTTTTCTTTCAGGAATTCTGCAAAGGGGAGACCAAAAGGGCAGACTCTGTCGTGACACCCTCAAGAGCATGGTGAAGACGATGTGTTGGGTTTGGCCTCCAGGGCACTGTGGGGGCACTCTTACAGCACAACCACAGCAAAGCTGGGTCAGGGTGTGAGACATGGCTTTGGGGTAGGGTGGCGAATGCTTGAAATGATGGCTGGGATGCATCACGGGTTGGAGGGACGCTGTACAAATGAAGAGCAAGAGCAGTGTTTCTTTTTAGGACTGTTACAACTGCTGCAGAGGACGAGCTCCTTTGAAAGGCATCTTCCACTAAAACACTGATGAAGTATTTCAGGAGCAAGCTAAGCCAAAAACCACGGGGAACTAGGAGGTCCTTATGCGCAGCCTACGATTTTATTTCACTGAGTACTTTAGTGTGCAGATATCTCATATTTTCTTGATGGATAGTGGGATATGGATGGGCCACTGGAGGTGGAGGGAGACACAGATAAGGAGCTCAGTCAGGTGGCCAGCAGAGCCCCGTTCAATTCTGCTCCATCCTCTCCTGTGTGGCCATGAGCAGGTGGTTAACCTGGATGCCCTCCTCCCTCAGCTGGGGACACCTCACAGCAGGGTTATCAAGCTCAGGTCTTTCCTACGTCTAGAAATGCAAACTATTTTTATTTCATGCCTGTAGGATGGCAGGCACCTTCACTGCTCTGTGAACAATACTAATGGTGGCTATGTCGGGCTGCCTGAAATGTGGGTTGGTCGTTAACCACCAGCAGTGTTTATGAGAGATTTGCATCTCTGAGAACAGTTGAGCATTAAGTAAATCATAATTTATCCTCCTAGTTCTTCTTTGGTATAATACATGGTTGGTTGTTGCTATTTAAAGATTTCTTTCAGTAAAATTATCGGTGAAGTGGATTCAGCTTAAAACAGCCGGCTGCTGTGTGGGTAAGACATGAAGGGGAAAGCCAGTGGTGTCTCTTCATCATCCTAGTGCTGTCCTTAGGAGGCAGCTTCAGGGAGGAGAGCCCCTTTCTCTGGCACAGCCTGATGCAGTAGGCTTATCCTGTCTCCTCGTATCAGACCTTTACTTGTGCTTTCCTGGAGCCACTTCAGCCGTTGCCACAAACTTCATGCTGATGCCTCTCCTGGGGGATGAAGGGGACCCTGCTCTCCTGAGCATCCCCTAAACTGTCAGGAGAAGGCAGTGGACCCTTCCTTCTGGGTTTCACTGGGAAATGCAGCATGGTGATGCCCAACCTGGAGTCCAGGGTCCCACTTTGGACTACCAGGGAGAATTCTGGGAATGGGCTGGGCTATCAAGGTCCTGGCTAGCTGCCTGGCAGGGCCTGCTCCCTGCTCCATGCCATGCACTGTGCAGCAGGGCTGGGGCTAGCAGGGGGCATCTCTGCTCTGTGCCTGTGATGGTCACCTGCCTCTGGCTGAGCCTGGCTTCATTTCTATGGTCTGGTATGATCCCTACCCATCATACAGGGGCTCTTATTAGCAACATAGCAATTAGTCCTCCTTCACAGATGGGAATAGACACCTGGATGAGGCCAGGAGGCTGCAAAATGCTTTTGAGCATCTTTAAGACAAAAAAATATTAAAGCAGTGGCTGTTACCTGCTAGTGACAGGTAAGAGGACAGAGAGGAAACCTAAAACAGAGAAGGCAGGGAAAATTACACTGGAGTCAGCTGCAAATACATGAGAAAATAGGTGTGGTGTTATTAAAAGACAGATGCATAGGGTAGTCAAAAGCCTAAAAATCCCTTCATTATCTAGTTAAAGGCTCCAAAATGCTGTGGCTAAAATGTGAGATATCAGCCTAACAGGTCTGTTTATACAACTTCTCTAAACAGTTCTCCAGTCAGATCTTTAGCTTCTGCAAAATCTTTCTTTTTCCCTTGTGTTTCGATTCCTTTCATCTTAAAGGACACCCTGCCATTTCGCAATCTGTAAATAAAACTCGCTATGATAAAGGTCACAAGCTCAGTCTCTGGGAAGAATTACCCCGCAATGAAAGGTAAAGCCAATCTGGGGCCTGCCAGTACTGACCTTTGCATCCACCACTGCCAAGGCCTGATGAGCATTGCCCAGCTCCTGGCATCTATTGAGCTTGCATGAATAGCAGATCTTCCCCTTGCAATTATCCTGTGCCGCAAGAATAGGTTTTTTTGGAGTTTTACTAAAGAGTCAGGAGAGAGCGTCATGGTAGGCCGAGCTGAAGAGCACCGTCGCACCTAAGTTTTGGCCGGAACAGTGGAAAATGTCCTTCACAGATTTGGTGTGAGTTTTGCTGCTGTGCATGGCACGTGTGCATATACTCAAATGCATTGGTCCCTCCGCTCGAAAGCCAGCTCCATTGGCAACTCCTGCCTGAATTCCACAGGAAAATATTTGGCAAATCACATGCTGACATGTTTATCTTGTTAGCTGTCAGGATGAGTAAGTGCGCACACTGAACTCTATCATTCAGCTTGAATGGAGCAATAGCTACCACTCATGGAATCTGACAGAATAAATATATTTTCAAACACGATTTTTGTCAGACTCATATTAATCCTTTGTTCAGCTCCTGTCCTAAGTGACCTTAAATAGACCTGTGCTCACTGGCAACCCCAAACTCCAGCTTAGGGCTTGCACAGTGAGCCTACACAACCCAGAGGTGACAAAGTGACACTGTGGCCTGCTCATAAGCGGTGGATTGAGTTAGCTTCTGCCCTGGCATATATATACATTTGCCTGTCTTCTAACATCTAATTACACTGAAGCATCCCACAGAAAGCTTGTATTTGGGCTTTTAATGCTAATCCAATAAAAAAGCAATGCAACCATTTCGAGATAATTATGGCATCAGCAACCCCCTGCCTGCTTTCAGGCAGGCATTCATGGGAACCCCTCGTGGGTGTTCAAACAGTGTGAGAAAATAGCGAGTGTATTGAATCTCATTTCTATGGCACAAATATTTCAGTGTGTTAGAGTACCTCAGAGCTAAGAAATCTCTGAAACATCAACATTTGGTTTCCTGCTTGATCTAAGCTGGCCTCGCCTGAGGCAGGGGCTGATAACATACTGGTCTGTTGTTTGCCAAAATTACAAATAGCCATGCTTGTCTAACCAGCTCCCTCTCTGGCAATATCAAAGTGCCTCATTCACATTAAAAAGCATCAAGCTTTGGCCCGTTTCCCTTTTGATATTGGCAGAAGGGTGAGCGGCAGGGGGAAAGGGTGGGTTGAAGGTTTCCCCATCCCTGGCTTGTTCTGCTTTTTGCCTCAGCTTGCCCAAGAGTTGCTGGCATACCCCGGTCCACGGGGGGAGTTTGTCAAGGGATGGCTTGAAAAGTTCAGGGCAAGGCTTGCACATGAAGAAATGAGACACTTAAAAGCCCTGGCCAGTCTTTTAGGGCTGCTAGTATAGCAGGTAAGGACAGGATTAAGTCAGAGGTTTGTGCAATAGGATAAGGTCGGGAAATCAGCACAAGCTCTGGGAAGACAGAGCAGAGTCACACAGCTTGGAAAGAAAAATGTGGCAAGCCGATGTGAAATGGCAGAGTGATGAAATCAGGGCTTTTAGCAGTGCTATGCTCTATTTTAGCAGTGACAAAGACATGCTATAGATAACTTTTTTTTTCAGAACCAACCACATTTCACATTTGGAGCACTTTGAGGGTACAAGACAAGCACCTGAAGTAAGGAAAAGCCAGAAGATGGTACTGGGACCTGCAGCCCCTCCCCTTCCACACCTGCAGCATCCTCCAGGCATTACTGCCACAACTACGGACTGCCTTTCCTCTGGGTCCCTGCCTCCTTTGCTGCACAGGGTGAATAATGCTGCCTGAAAGAGCAGCTGTTCAATATTTAGTTTCATCCGCAGAGTTCAATGTGTGGCCTTGACTGGCTGTACCGCACAGCGCTGGAACCCTGCACCTCCCAGCTCCTGCAGGAAAAGCAGCAGGGGGCCAGCAGCTCCTCTTGGGAGTTTTGCCTTGGCCCGTGCTGCGTGCTGGAGGAGGCAGAAGAGAAGGATGTCCGTCCTTGTTATTTAACAACCTTGCCCTTTTGAAGTACCATTCGACGTGGGGATAGGTATTTGTTTTAGGAAGGGGAGCTTTGCTGGTTTTGTTTGGAGTGGTTTTGTACTGAATGGTATGTCATGGGAAAGGGAAGGTTCCTCCATGCTCTCCCAAGGAGAGCATCCACATGAAGCAGAGCATTGTAGGAAGTTCTGAGAGGCTTTCCACATTCACCCACTTCAGTAAATCACAGACACCATTGTTCCTCACATCAGTGTGATTTAAATTAGGGTAAAGTCCTCCATAAGACTTCTGCAGTAGATGACACCACGATTACCTCCCATCCCCTTCTTCTCTCAGTTCTCAGCAAAAGGCAGTAAAATTATTCAGCTCAGCTTATGAATTGCAGGACCAAGCAGCACCTGTAATTTCACATCATTCAATCTGTCTTTTATCTCCCTTGACACAAATGCCAGACTCTTGTGTGCCACTGAATGGGCTGCAGGCAAGAAACTGTGGCCGAGTGAGTTATGCCAGTAACCCTGAAGTCTGTCAGCCAGCATGGGCTTCCAAGGAAAAAGCAGGTTATGCTGGGACAGGAGGGCAAATCTGATGTGAGACTCCATTTATTAAGCTGACAGACCATTGGTTAATGACCTGAGCCCAGGTCAATTCTCACTCCAGATTCAACGTTTTACCTGGAATAAACCAGAAAGCAATAACGGCTATTATTTCACAAAGGACTTCTATGACTAACATATTCATTCTCCTTTTCCAGTGGAATGTATTTGCTTTTGATACAAAATTTTTCATAGAGAAAAATTTCCCCTTCAATTGTGTTTTACTTGCATTCCTCACACACATTTTACTGGGAGAAAAGCCTTTCTTTTAAAGTGCACCTTCTTTCTTTCTCTCTGTCCTCATTACTCCTTCACAAAGCTCAGAAAATCTTTGTAGAAGTAGTCAGCTCACCGGCGTTTGAAGAATTAGCATCTTCCCCGCCAATGTAACATCTACATTTTCATTTGTAATTCAATCCAGAAAAAACGATCACTGTCTTAAAATGCAGCTCCGTGTCTGTTTTCCTGTTCCACGGTTAAGCCATCCCTGAGCTGTCGCCCAGCAAGTCTTGTACCTATGTACCGCAGCTCATTCAAACAGCATCAGAGGGACCTGGTCCCCGAGGCAGACTGGCCCCTCAGAGCACACCAGGAGAGGACAGCTGCTTTCTGGCCATTTCAGCAAACACCTGGAGAACATGGGGAGGCTGCCATCTCTTCTCTGGGGTGAGTGGAGCTTCTTCAAAATCCCACAGCATAGCTCTTCCAACTTGAAGGAAGGGTGCAGGGGAAAGCTCAACTTATTCAACAATTATTTTCCTACTTTACACCATGCTCTGCAGGAACACTGTTCAGAATTAAACCCAAAGGCAGGCACACATTTTTATTTCTTGTTCATAAATATTCATAGCTAAAGGACTAAGTAACTAAAAAGGACCTGCAATATGGAAAGGGGAAGAAGGATGTTCTGCTGCTGGGGAGAAGCCCCAGCTCTGCTACCATCCTTTTAATGATACTGAACTGGTCTCTTCAGCTGTCCCTTCCTGCCTGTGTCCTTTTGAGGAGAAACCCACAGTCACAGGAGGTTTCTGAAGGACAGGGAGCTTATCTGGGGCAGCCAGGGCAGGCCTGGTGTACCAGGGCTGTCTGTCTTCCCAACAGGTGAGTGCTTTGCTCTCTGCAAAGGAGTAATCCAAACCCAGGCTTCCTGCCCCAGATTCTCCAAGCATTTCCAAGCTTTGGGCCTCCTGTGCTCAAAATACAGTTTCTCTCAAAAAGAAACATATCTGCGGACCAGCAGAATGAATGTACCCGTTGGGTTAAGGGCTGCATCTCTCCATGCAAGCTTACAGTGTAATCAGTGGCAGCCTCAGCTGTGGTCACTAACAACATTCCAGCAGGCAGGCAGGTTAAAGTCATTTTTATGTCCCAAGTAATTTCTCTGACCGAAAGAAAGAGGTCCATTTGAAGCTTGTCAGGCATTACAGGGAAAATGTAGCCACGCCGAGCAGAGCTTTTGGAGACATGGAAGGAAGGCCTGCAAGCTGGAGCAGACAAGCATTGCCATTAATATCCTCAGGCATCCACGGCTTCCGAGTCACCTCCCTCTTCTTTGAACTGTTTTACTGGTGCTGAAGCTGCATCTGCCCAAGATAAACTGTGTGGCCCTGATCTAGCTGTGGGGTCCAGCAAACTTCAGAGAGAAGCCATTGTCACGCTCTGTCACATTAATCTGGCTAGCAAGTTGATGCTGCTGCCAAAAATCCTTGTAAAATATACTCTAATTGGGCAAAGCTTACAAATGGTGTGGGGAGTGGGGGGATGTTTGCTTCTTTTTTTTAAACCTGCTCAAATATAATGTCTTCTAACAGGGTAGTTATGGTTTAGTGTTACAGTCTTGCTTAACTCGCTGAATCTGGCCTTTAGGTTAATCCGTCAGCTGCCATTAATTTATGCAAACTGTGCAATCTGAAATATGTGGGACATTCTCATAGAAAGTCCTAAGCAAGGGAAAATTATCAGTTTTATGTACATTTGGTACTCCCCAAACTGACCACTGCTTTCACAAGTACCACCTGGTGTGAAGCGCCAAGGCTTGTACAAATGTACTCATGTACAAACCTAGGGAAAGCCAAGACACTATGAAATCCCAAGCAACTGAACTCAGCCAAGGCCCATGGAGCTTCCCACCACAGATCTTCTAAAAAAGAGGCTCAAGAAAATGTGTCCTGCTGCCATGATCATCAGCAACATTGTGCAAGCACATCTTTAGTGCTCATCCACCGCAGTGATCTTAATGCCTTTGTTCTTCACACCGTCATTTTTTCACAGGAGCTTCTCTTTTTTATTTTCTTTTAATTTTCTTTCTTCTTTTCTTTTTTCTTTTCTTTCTTCCTTTTTTTTTTTCTTTCCTTTTTTCTTTTCTTTTTATTGCACCCCAACCTAAACATACATGGCACAACCTCACTCAACCTGCTCCTACTGCCAAAGTGTGCAGGGATCATCAGCTGCCCTTGTTCCCAGCTTTACTCTCCTAAATTTTCCTTGCATAAGGCATAAATGTCATGCTAGATTTGAGGTTTGGCAATACTGTTAGTATTCCCTTTCAGATAAAAAAAAAGGAAGCAGCATGCTCCCACTGTTCCGAAAAATGTTATGTTTTTCTGGGTGATAGTAAGGGCCATTAGTGAGGGGGAAGGTTTTGAAATGGCAGCTCATTTCTTGAAAGACAACTACCACCACTGGTATTCAAGTGGAAACTTAACAAGGAGTAAATACAAAAAAATTTTTCTCTTCTAAATCAGGGGATAGTGCTTTACTCACTGAGCCGTTGGGTACTTTGACACGTGAGAAACCCCTGATGCTTTGGAGGTACCACCATGACTGCAGCTCTTGGAGGCATGCTTGAGATGACTTTGCTGCACTGGGTGCCAGGAGCAAAGCCATCATGTAAGGGGAGATGAAACCTGCCACCCACTTATGCTGCAGTTTCACAGTGTTCCACCTCTAAGGAGAGGTCAACCACTCCCAGAGCACTTTGTGGGGCTGTGCAGTAATCAGATTTTGGTTTTGAGCTTTTTTTCTGCTTGTTTTTAATAGTTTGCTGAAGTCACTGTAATCTGAAACAAGTCTCCCACTCTTTGCCCACACTGGACTATCACCCGCAGCAATGGGCTGGAGTCCTGCTGTGCCTGTAAGGCGTCACCGAAATGCCTGCAGAAATTGTAGCCCAGCCCAGTTCTCACTAGTATTGGTTTCAAACAAGTGCAGTGCCACTGGATTAAGTGTAGTAAATCTTTGTCCTTCTTGGTGTGAGGGAAAGATGTTCACTGAGCTGCTGTGCATGTAGCATAACTGTACTTGCTCTTCGTATCCATCTGCTGATAAGAATCTGGCTTGTATCAGGAATTAAGAATTACCCTGTGTTTGTCTGTCCTCATCCACATTTGCCTCGTGACCTTCCTGCCATCCCAACCTGCTTGGGTTTGGTTTTGGCGATGAAAGAGACCAATCTGCCTCAGGCAAGGGGAGAGCTGGAGGCAGGTCTGGCCTGGGGCTGGGATTTCTCACTGCAGCCCTGTGCTCACAGCCCTCCATAATTCTTCACCACCTTAGTATAGATGGATTTGCAAAGCTATTTCCTCTCTTCTTGTTTCCTTTCTGTAAAACTGCAAAATCATTAACATGTTAATCATTTTGTAAATTGGCAAGGACATTTTAATTGAATTTGCTTTCCAAGTGGATATGGAAAAGGAGAGCAGTGTTAGAGCAGTTAGGAATGAAAGAAGTCTATTAGATCTTGCTTTTCCCTCTGGGACACTCACTAAATACAAAATTGGATTCCACTTGCTCGTAGATTGGTGGTCACAGAGAAGACGGCAATATGTGTTTTCAGTTGCTTTCACAGGCCACTAGCTTCATTGCAATGAAGACCTCAGAAACCCATTGAACAAACTGGAGGAGAGTCAGCAGTCAAAATTATCTCCACAGACGATCATAGTCTCATAGAATCCACCACCTCCCTGGGCAGCCGGTTCCAATGCTTCACCACTCTTTCAGTAAAACAATTTTTCCTAATATTCAATCTAAACCTCCCCTGGCACAACTTGAGGCCATTACCTCTCATCCTATCGCCAGTTACTTGGGCAAAGAGACCAACACCCACCTCACTACAGCCTCCTTTCAGGAAGTGGTGGAGAGTGATAAGGTCTCCCCTCAGCCTCTTCTTCTCCAGACTGAACATCCCCAGTTCCCTCAGCCACTCCTCATAAGACTTGTTCTCCAAGTCCAGGACGATGGTCCTGGAGCAATCTGTTTGGGAACCATTGGCCTTGTGCCCTTGGTCCTCCCTGAGAATAAGCAATGGTGGTCTCCTGGCAGTCTCCGGGCCACAGCAATGAAGCTTGAATCTGAATTAGGTCTGAGCCAGAGCACAGGTCTCAGAGAACTGCAGCTGTCCCCAGCACTGCAGCTGTGGGCCTTGGTGTTGGGCACAGGTTTTCTGTATCACAGTTTTACAGCATCCCCATCTCTATGGCCTCCTGGTGAGGCTGGCCTGAGCGCTACGCTGATTGAAGGGAGCTGTCATTTTACTTTATGATTACCATGAGCAACTATTAATCATCCTGTTTCTCTTAATTCTGTTCTTTTCAGGGGTGCGAAAGGGACATTAAACAAATAATAAACTTCTTACAACTAAGGAGGATTAGAGTCAAATGCTCAAACAAAGGACAGCAGGGATTTAGGAAAATTATATTTTCCGTTTGTCTTTCTTCCACACCAAACCCCAGGGCAACAATCTCAGACAGCACATTTTGCAACTTTAAAGGAACCTCAGCAGTTTTATTTCATCTCAAGCATGATACAAGGAAAACTTGTGAACAGGGACCCAGACAAAGCCATTGAAGTTCAGTTCAATCACGTGCTTTGGAGGAAAGCTGTGTGATACAAAAGGAAACATTTTCAAAATCATCTAAAAAATGACGTAAGAGTCCAACACCATGCTGGGCACCTGTCCTTTATAACCACTTTGTGGCTTTTCAAATTGTTAACCATATAATTTTGTGTTTGTATTTCTCCATCACACAAGACGAGGAGATATTAAAGGAAAAGGGAGAAGATTGCCGTCACAAAGCTCCCCTGAAGATGGACAGGGCATCAGAGCCAGCAGGGGGGAAGTGGGAAGCAGCGAAGGGAATACCTTTTCTCCTAGAGAGGGGCAACATCTCACATGAAACCAGAGCCTCCAGACTGCCTACAGCCATGCCCTTTCTGCAAAAGTCAATCTGCACCTTATTCTCAGAGGAATACAGCTGGTTCCAGAAATGCTACATGTCAGCCCAGGAAGGATGTTCCTAAATAAATACATTTTTAATAACTTCCAGCTTCAGCTGGTTGCTGGTGGTGGATTGATATATTATTATGTCTCCATAGCTGAGGATTTTTCAGTTATCATACGTATGTCAACAGAAAGAGTAACAACTATGAATTACATGTGATGGGGGGGTGAATGGCGCATGACCTGGGATAACAATGAATTGACAAAATGAGGATACTACGGAAGAGTTTTGAAATGGGCATTCACACACCTTCATTTACCGCTGCCAGGTCTGTTTGTTGCCATTCCTTACCTTGCCCCAAGTCTTTTCCTTGCATGATCCTGTACAGCTGAGAGAAGTTCAAGGGCAACTGTTTAAAGGTGAAAAAGAAAGTGAAAGAAGTGGAGAAAGAGTTTGACTATGTTTGATCCTGCCAAAAGGAAAAAAAGTGTTCTGGAAAAAAAGGTGCAGGGTCACCAGCAGAAGAAAGAGATGGAGGAGATGCCTTCCTCATCCTTTTGGCCTACAGGCTGCCTTAGTGCTTTCCTCCCTGCCTTTACATAATGGCACCGTAAGCCTGCAATGTATTTATTGCTGCTGGAAATGCTGAGCCTGGATGTGGGAGACATGTGGGACAACGGAGATACTACAGAGTAGAAGCTGTGAATGCTGACACCGAGAGAGTTGCCAAAGCTTGCCATGAATAATGTAAGAATAGCTCCAGTCTTTTTCCTGCCCACGCGGGGAGGTTTGAATGAATTCAGTGCTAATGTGCTTTCTGAGAACATAAGCTGCCAACTGTATTTTCATGGGGTAGAGTGGGAAAACTTAAAATCAACCATCAAAGTTAAACTGCTTCCCATTTCTCTGTAAGATGGTTACTGCTGAGCATAAATATGCATATAATGAAAACGGCCCTTTTTGGGGGCAGAATGACTGCAGGTAACTTACAATCAGTGTTGGATGCTGATAGTGCAGTAAGAACTTCCTCTACATCCCTCCTGCTGGCACAGCTCAATAGAGATGATATTCAAACCCACTGTTGCAAACAAATGGCTACAGCTCCACGAGCAGTACTTCTGCTGGTGCCCACAGAGTGCTGCGTGGCATACCCACAGTTCTGTGGCAGCACACCGACTATTGCACGCTACCTTGCTTCACTGGAAGGGAAAGAAGTGGAAACCGGCACAAAATGGAGAAATTGAGTAAGAAGACTAAGGAAGGTAGCCCAGACGTCATTGTCGGTGACTTTGGCAGAACAATGTTTGAGTTAATTGCTGTCATGATAACTGGCCAGCTGCTCCTGGATTGAAGTACCCACATTCTGGCCAGGCAAGGGACCAGTCATATTAATGCAGTGAAGCCCTGCAATGCTGCCTTCAGGGGTGTGCTACAACACCACAGGTAGGGAGGATTAAGACAGAAAGAAAAAGGTGGTGTTCTTCCACATGGTCCTATGGATGCATTAGAAACTCTTATTTCTCAGTGTTTATCAGCCACGTTATCCAGACAAATTGAGGTGTATTTGACAAAATTCAGCTCATTGTTCCTCTCACTGACTAAACACTGTAGCAAATCCCAGTCGGTTCACACAGTTTAAGCCAAATCAAGGTTGAAGTGGTGCAGTGATTTATTAATGTTATGTAATGAACTGGCAATCATTGAACAATACATTCAGGATTGATGTCAGCCACAGAATGGATAAGCACAGTACCAGCCACAAGTGGTAACATGCAACTACAAATTTCTAAACCTCCTTCTGTAACTGATCCCAACATGTGCCACACGCACACAGACTTGTGCACACACACATCTCTCCCTCCTAAGCTGTGGGGGTCACACACGCTCTTCCTCGTCTGACCTCCCAGCCCACACACCACTGTAGTGGGAGATGTGGATGCTCCAGATTTGTGCACTCCTGCCCCGTCCCACAACCCTGCCACCCCAGATGTGGGTGAGTACCCCACCCTGGGAAGTGACCCCTTTCTGCACCCAGGGTGTAGGTTTCTGTGGTGCAACTTTTCTGCAGGAGACACTGCAGGATCCCCAGGACATCTCCACTGCCAACATTCATTTCACAGTGTAGACCTGTGATGGTAGAGGTAAGGTCACTCTTTTGCATGGCATCAGGCAAAATGATTTCCTAGTTAGCACAAGTACATGATCATTAAGAAAGTCCAGGAACACTTTGGATTTGGGCTCTTGAGCATTGCAATAGAGGTGAAAGGGTTTACCAAATGATCTGCAGAGGAATAACTCCAAGGGCTGCTTCGTGCACGTGCAACAACCCCTCCCAACCTCAGAGGGAAAGACCTCTCCCTGCTGTCTTTGTGGGTTTTTTTCTTTTGTTTTGGTCCTACCCTTAAACTAGTCTCTCTCTTTCCATGATGCACATGTTATAGAACAATGCTGAAGTGAAAAATGTATCTCTGTCTGCCTGAATTTCAAATCCTGTTACTGCAATATGACAACTTGGAAGGAGTCTCCTCATCAAGAGCATAGTGTAGGGCAATAGATAGTCATCTGTCAGCATGTGTTGTGACTGTTTTTGCTGTGTGTTGGCATAACAAGCTTCTGTGAAAAGTCACCTTTTTAATGTTCTGTAACAGTCTTAAGAAAGTGTCAGAGTCTTACTCTGAGGGGGTAAAGAAGCAAAGAGCCCTGACCTACCCATGGAGGTGAGAATGTAGCAGTTTGAGAGACTGTGAACTGATTTGACCCATATAAATAAAATACCTTTCATCATTCATCGGTCATCCTTACAGACCCCTGCTTTCTGCTAATAAGTGTGTTTTCAGATCCTGAGTTATGGATTACCAGCTTTTAAGCTCTGAAACCAAGATATATTTTAACAGGTTTTAAGCTATGATATCTGATTCTTCAGGGGGCCCAGAGTAAGAAAGTCAAACAATCCAGAGCACAGTCCTTACTGCAAAGACCTTGGGTTGTGGTTAATGGAAACAGTGGAGCTTGCAATGCATATGTAATGTCTTGGCCAAGTTCTACATTTTGTTAAAGCCAGTGGTGATGGGGAAAAATCATCTGATCTCTAGAAAGCTTCAGCTCCACTCTTCAGTTTTGGGTTTTTTTTCAGAAACACTTGCAGAAGCCAGCTCAGCACTATTTAGTATCAAGGTCTCCATCTTATGACTTGAATGAAGAATAAAAAGATAATGAATTCTGGAATGAAACTAAATTTTACAGAATGAGAAATCATGCTGGAACAAAAGCTTGAATAAGCACCTCCTTTTCCATAAGCCTTGAGTGGCTGGGAAACAACTTCTGCCCTGTCATTTTTCAGAAGGGAGAAGGGTCAATGAGGACTGATGACTACTTCTGTATACAGACCACAACTTACAAGAACAGGTAATTAATTGAATTTAATTTTAAATGTAATTTTAAATTTGAAGTTCATTAAATCCTGGGTTTGATCCCAAGAAAGCAGAAAAAAATAATTTTGTTTGTCTTTTTATTTCAGCTCCTGTGGGCTAATTGCATTGGAGGGTCTGAAGTAATTCAAGTAGTACCAGGAGCACAGTGGGTGAAGAGCATCATATTTCACGGATGAGAAGGAAGACATTCATGCTAGGCTTGAGCCTTGGGGGTGGAAAACCAGGAGAAACACACAGCAGCCACTGTAAACACCCTGTCTTATATCTGTGCAGTGGTAGATGTTACTGCTTTTACAAATAGATACTAAAATTGAAAATGTCTTTCATTGTATTTAGAAGAGAGTACTTGCTCTCTACTACAAACGACCTAAAGCAAACATAAAATATGTTTCAATGAAGAGCTAAATCAGCGGTGCTATTAAACCGTTCAGGATTTGTACCTAGTCCTAGTCTGGGATTTAAGTGAATAAAGTGGTCCAAAGGAGCTGTTAATCTGAAGACAAAGTATGTATAGATGAAGCATTGCTTTACTTTTTAAGGAAAAAGTCCTACATTATAAAAGATTTGTTGACTCCTATTTGAATACTTTTGTAAAGTATTTTGTAAAGGCTGAAAGTGGCTGTCCAAGGAGAACCTGTAGTGTCCTTGTATCAAACAGTGCTAGATTTGTAATAAACCCAAAGTATAATAATATAAGGAAAATACCAAACAATTTTTAAAACAAAGCACTGGTTTTTAAAATATTGCTGCTTGCTTTTTATTCCACTGGCAGCAGCAAAACCACATTTAATATACTCATGGCTTGGAAACCAGTATCTCTAACTGTCCTAAAAGATAATCCGATGTGATTTAAAGTCCCATGCCTTGTTTCTGCACCAAAATTTGATCAACTGTACTTGGTCAAGACTTCTGTCATCTCAATGTGTAAATGACTGTCTAATCGGAAACACTTATAAAAAGGGCTCTAGTACAGAGGTCAGATCACCTTTGGGGTCTTCCATGGAACATAGAGACTTTCTGGTGATGTTAAATATACATCATTGTAGCTATATTTACTGGGCAGGTAGCAAAAGCTTTTGAGTTTCTGTCTGTATCAAATGTGACTTATGTGACCTCTTTAGAATGAAGCAGGCCCTGACCCTAAACATGATCTGAGCGTCTCTGACATCTTCACTTCAGGCTCAAGCTTCTTGTAAGTCCTCCTCATAGTTCTTGCTAGGACAGCTAACATCTGTCTGTATTAGTTCTATACATCTTCTATAGACCGAAATGCCACCGAGCAAGAAAAAAACAACTCTGTGCTTTGTCACTCCCACTTCTTTTCACTGTGAGGCCCTTGAGTGATGCTTGGGTTTTGGGTATGGTTGACAAGAAAGGAGTTCAGAAAGAATTTGTGAGGCACACGAAGGGATGCTTTTGTGACTTCTCAGTCTGCTGATGTTAATCTTGGACAAATTGTTAGACTAACATACAGATTGGTAGACATGAACCCTGGAAATTGTGGGGCTGCTATTCATTCCAAAATTCAAACTGGAATTTCTAACAAAAGGATTCCTAGGACGGACCCACATCTAATTCAAAGTGAACAGGCTGGTGACTGTCAATAGTCTAATGGTATATAGCTGATGAATAACCAAGGAATCATACTGTGGTTTTTTATTTATTGTTGTGGTTTAACCCTGAGTGGCAACCAAGCACCACACAGCCTCTCGTTCACCCTCCCCCTACCCCAGTGGAATGGGGAAGAGAACCAGGGAGGGAAAAAAACCCAAACCCTAAAACCCATGGGTTGAGATAAAGGCAGTTTAATAGGACAGCAGAGAAAGAGGAAATAATAATAACAACAGAATATACAAAACAAGTGATACACAATGTAATTGCTCACCACCCAATACCCAGCCTGCCACCAAGCAGCAATCACTCCCTCCCCTGGCCAACTCCCCCAGTTTATATACTGAGCTTGACATCAGGTGGTATGGAATAGCCCTGAGGCTAATTGGGATCAGCTGTCCTGCCTGCATTCCCTCCCAGCTTCTTGTGTACCTGGCAGAGCATGGGAAGTGGAAAAGTCCTTGACTAGTGTAAACAGCTGAAACCAGGACATTTATAAAGTAAATTCAGTATTCTACCTTCTGATTACACAAAGAGCAGCCCTATCCCTCAGCCTCATACTACCTGATCATACACTTAACTGAAGGAAAGAGCAGCAGATAGAAGTCCTCATCTTTCAATGATCCAAATACCCTGTCTCTCAAATGTTCCAAATGCTTTCCTTCCTCTAGGGCTTCAGTAATACTGGGATTTATTTGCAAACAGAATCCTGGTAATAAGCCTTACCACCAGATGCTATTTGCAGCAAAGCCAATATCTGTAATAAAATGCACAGAACTAACCAAATTCTAAGAGGGAATGAAATTTATTTCAAAAGTTTCAAATAGCTACTTTATGGAGTTCTGATTTATCTAGTGATGTAAATCAATTTAATTTAGTAGGATTATGTGGCAGGAACATAGCCTAATACATCTAGGCTTACCAAATGATGATACTTACCAAAGACCTAATCTTTTGTTATCTTCCTGATGTGCATTAACAAATTCTGTGTTTTTGCGAGCTATTTCTGGCATACTTTCTATGTAGCAGACTGCGTAATTAAAACCTCAACCTTTCTCTTGAGCTAGCTACTTATTTTTTTCTGGTGATGAAACAGCAGAACACCAGCAGCAATACAGAGAGATAGTGACATATTTCTCTAAGTATGGAAAATCAAAGTGTATTATTCACAGCAAAAAAAGCACCTTTGTTTATGGCCTTTCCTTATTAAAAAAAATTACAAGTGTTTGATTTATTGATGCTTTCCTGAGAGAGAGAACTGTTTGAAAGGGCACATCTAGAGAGCTGCGTGATGTTCGGTGACAGCAGGTACTCAAGGGAGACCCTGCAAAGGAGCAGTGCCTGTGCTGGAATCATCCTTCTGCCCAATTCCACCCCTTTGCTACAAAACCTACACGGCATTTCCAAGAACTGCAAATCGCGTGTGTCAGCCTCAGTGTTCGTGTCCCAGATCAGTGATTAAAGGCTAGCTGCGTGTGCCAGGAAATGGAAATCTTCTATTATCCGTCTCAGCTGAAGAAGTTGTTTTGGTGCCTGTTAAAAGGAATCGGTGAGTTCTGCCCAGGGTTGAAAAGTAGCTTACAAAGCGGCTGGATGCAGTGGCTGAGCAGGAGGAGGAATAATGTGCTCCCCCGAAGGGATGTGAGCACCACAGTAACCCATACAGAAAGCTGTAACAAGATTTTAGAAAAGTGATGTTTCTTTTGATTAAAAGCTGAATCTGAGGGTTCTGAGAATGGAGAGGGACTGAATAGACATGATTTTTGTCTGTTCTAGTTATGAGAAACAACTTAATCTAATGTCATGGGTAAAGCTGACAGGGATCCAGGACTCCTACGGTTATAAATCCGAGTCCATCTCTAAGCTGGTCAACTCAGGTAGCTTTTTGACTCTGCCAGACTGAAGTAGAAACAGCAATATAGACAGGGCTCAGACAAATGTATTCATAGTGATTAAATAGCCCATCATTTGCAGTCTCTTGGTTATCCTTTGGCGGCTATTCACTCCAGAGTCTGTCAGCCAAGCTGAATTCCCCTGGTGAGACCCATCAGTGGCTTCCAGTTGCTATCCATAATGGTGGGGCCCACCCATACCCATAATGGGTCAGAGAGTACTTAGGAGGCAGTAGTGGACCCCAAGAGAAAGCTTGCACTTCCCTGGGTTGATGTGCAGTCTGCTCAGTGCTCTCACCGCTTTTCCCCTGCCCCCAGAGTGAAGCTTGCAAGGCGAGATGAAGCCCACAAAGCAGTCAAGGTAAGGATCTTGGGGTACGTCCCAAGGCAGTGCGGACTTCGAGACATTAGCCTGGAGTTACCATACAGCAGAGGGCACTTCCTTGTTGGGTCTGACCTCTCTAATATGTTTTGTCAGTTCTAAATAGCATCATGGATGGACTGTTAAATGCTGGCTCCACCTGCCATGCCAAGCAGCCCACCCCAGTCCTACCTGCCTCACTGGAGCTGGCTGCAAAGACCAGCTGAAGGTCTGGCAGCCTGGCACTGCAGGCAGAAAGGCATTTGTTATCTAGCAGTGGTACAAGTAGACACTTGCCTGCTATGCAGGATGTGACAGCCTCACACCGTGCTTGCAGAATGACAACGGGATGATGCATCAGCTCTGCTTTCCCTGGCTTTTTGCTTCAATGTCACTTGGGCTGGTGGGATTACTCAATAGCTGCATGGCAACTCTTGCCCTACTCATTGGGTCTTAAAAGGATGACACTTTCTAGGTGGTTAGATACTGGTTGACACATTGCCCTGTGCTACTTGGTTAGGCTTTTATTCTGCAGTGATATGGGAAATAATCAGCAGCACAGTTGCTTTGCAGCTTTAATCTTTCCGCACTTATCTTCTCCCAGCAAAACAATTTGCACATCTTTGCTCAGCTGATTTCCCCAAACTTGCCTGAGAGCCTTATCTGTGTTAAGTCAATACATAACCATATGAAAATTTAAACAGAAAGCCACTCTCTTTGCTATTTAATTTTAGGAAGGGGAAAGGAGGGTTAATAGGTAATTTACAGGACCCAGATTGGAGGGCGAATCAATTCTTGATATAACTCCATGGTTCAGCAGCCATGAATGAATTCTGCCTGCTGACAGGCAAAAATGTTGATAAAGTGAAAAGCCAGTGGGAGGCTAGTGATGGGTTTCAAGGTGTGAGAGAGGAAATCAGTGTCCAGTTGCTAGGTGATACGTGTCTAGCAGACCACTCTCTCTTCTGAAAATAAGAGCATGGTTTTCTTTTGTTTTAGCAAATACGATTACACGTAGCAAATCACATATATCCGCGTGCGTACACACAGCTCTTTCTCCTCTCGGGCTTTTCCTGACTGATGGACTGATTTTTTTTTTTTTAATAACTCATGCTTCTCTTTCTGCACTATTCTCTACAGTTAACGAAATCTAAACAAGAACCTTGTAGTGGCTGAAGAGGAAGTTTTGTGTGAGCTATGGACACTAGGTCACAATTAAGTCATATTCTTCCCACTGAGCCAGGCTCTGAAAAAGCAGAAACTGGCCTCTGCTGTTCTGTCTCAAGATGCGGGAATTCCCAGTGCTAGCAATTTGAGAGCAGCTGGAGCTTAATTAGCATTATTCCTGTTGCTGGAAATCACAGACAAACTTCAGCACAATGCACATATATTTACACTTCATATATGTGCTCCTACTTCCCTCACTTGCAGGTAGGACTGAACATCAGTCCTGAGTTGTTTGAGCTGCTAGCAATAATAGGTTAAGCCCCATATTATTTCACTGGGTGGCCATTTAACTGTTACAGCATCCTAAATCTATTAATTGGTTCATTTATTAAGTAATGTCTTACCTGTGGGACTATTCAACATTGACTTGATTAGTGTAGTTGTAATAATTTGAAACTTCTGATAGGGGGAAAGGAGTATGAACAAAACAAGGCATATGCTCCAGTTTCTTATCAGCATGCTTGGCTTTCTCTGTGTGGTCACGGGACACAGTGCACTGTACCTATCTCTTCCCAAGGGTGTGCTTTGGGAGATAATGTCTGTAAGGACGGCTTTTGGCAGAAAACTCCAGAGGACTCCTGGATTCACCTGGGAATTAACTCAGAAGTGGAACAATCTGGACAGTTCCTGAAAAGGAGTTGTCTTGCTTTCTCAGATGGTTATCCATCATTTCAGGCTCCCTAGGTTCAGTGGGGCTTATTATAATCTAAGCTTCATTAACCAGGTCTGGCTAGCCCCACAAAGTTAACTTAAGATTCAGCCATCAAGTTTGTTAGGAGTGTTGTGCTGCCTGCCTCCAGGAACAGCAGAGCAGCAGCAGTTTGGGAGAGCCAGGGCCTCACAGGTACAGCACAACCACCAATGGGCTGTGCAAGGCCACACAACACCTTGCTACCATTGCTCATGTTGAGTTATGTGCTCTTCAAATGCTCTGGTCCATATCAACAGTGCCTGCTTCCCCTGTCATTGCTATTTCAAAATCCAGATTTCCCTTTGTTCTCCTGGTTTTAATTCCTTCAGGAATGGGATACTGAACCCTTTTTAAAAAGGTAGCCCACAGCAAAAGTTAAGAAGATGTCTGTGACATGCTTGTGTCCAGCAATTCATGATATTTGCCTCCCAGGTCATACAACTAAGGTTTTAGCTGAGCTTCCCTGGCACCTTCATGAGATTTAATCCAAAAGCAGTGTTTGACTTCCTAAGCTACCAAACATGCTTCTCTCTTCTTACAAAAAGGCATTTTTTTCCTGTGCATGCTCATAGTTTATTGTGGAAAATGTAACATGACAAAGAGCAGCAATATGCTGAGATGTCTCCTGAGTATAGAATATGGCTTAAAATTCCTTTTATGTTCTTTGAAAGTACAAGTGTGCCTTGATATTGCTATCATATTGAACTCACTTCTGGCTTTTTGTTCTGGAACTCATCCCCACAAATAGCCTCTTTCTCTTTCAGGGTAAGTTTCACAACATTGCTGGAAGCATCCTGCTAATATGGTAGGGCATTATCCACCAGAGCTGAAAAACATGCCACTTCTCGTACAGCAGCTGTGGCAAACTGCCTTGATGATGTGCATGGTTGCCAATGATATGCATCCATGCAACATGGCCTGCTGACCCACCCAAAAATGGTTGGTGGTTGCTCTGGTGTTTGAGTCAGAAGCTCAGATGGCTGTGGAGCACATGGTTTTTACCTGCTCTTGTTGGGGGGTAATGGGATGGCTAAAGGTCTATGTATGAAGGAGGCAGAGGGACAGCCCTGAGAGGGACCGTCTTCTCATGCCGTACCCATTGCTCTAACCCATTCCTTAGCAGCAGGAGTAAAATGGCTTTGCAATTGGATGTAGGACTAACTTTTGCTGCACGTCTCCTCCACCACATGCACTACCCTCTGCTTCCCCAGCAGCTGCAAACTCCTTTAGCCTCTCTCTTGCTCTTCCCTCAGCCTTGCCCCAGCTCTCTGCACAGGTCAGCAGCTACTTTAATGACTCCAGCACTGCAATAAGGCAAAATCCCAGCCAAATAAAGGACACGGCTGCTGCCTTAGGAGGGACAAAGAGAAGGAGGATACACCTATGTTCTGTTTGGAGTGCATTTGCTGATATCCCAGGCTTACAGCCCAGTGCTTTTTAGGAAGCCCTCGGGAAATTTTCGTTTCTGTTGTCATTACCACGTGGACAGGGCAGCCGTCAGTGTCCCCAGCCTCCACCATATATCCTGTGTTCCTGCCCCCAGCTGAGTTGGACAGACAGGTCCTAGAAGAGCTCCAGAGCTGCACGCGGGGCCCAGGCAGTGCATACACAGCCATAAACCAGCCCAGCATCCCACTTCCAGCGAGGCAGATGCATAGCCTGGGTCACATTTGCTTGCCCATGCTCCAGAGGATCAGCAGAAAAAACTCTCCTTGTAGGAATGCAAATGTGTTAAAGGCTTAAGGGGATGTTTTGATGAAAGTCAGCTCATTTAAATGGTGTTACTGCGGGAAACCTACAGGTCGGTTTTGTGTAATTTCAACATCCCGTTGTGTCTGATAGCATCTTTTCTCCCTGCAGTCCTCAGGCTCTTAGGCTAGCTATGTCTGTCCTTCTGAACAGAGCTGTCTGGATCCGTTCTGTAGCCCTGCAGCCAGGGGGTAGGGCACTGCTTGTTAGCATGAGTGAGCTCTACCCCCTCCACCCCCTGACAGGGACATTTTGGCAGTGGTCCTTGGCATGCACTGTCCCCTGAGTCATGACTGGGCAGGGGCCAGGAAAGTGCCCGTTGTTTGGCACGGCAAAAGCTGGTGCTGGGGAACATGCCCAGAGTTAAAGAGTATGGGCAGCTATGGGAGAGTGCCCCGTGCAAGCCCAGCCCTAGTTCTCCTCCAGTTTTGCAAATTAGTCTAGGTATTCCTTCTTTGCAGCTACTATGGCTTCCAGCTAGAGCTGGCTGCAATTTCTTGTAGAGAAAGATTTCCTAATTAAAATATCCCACATCTATGGTTTTTTTCCACTGGAAGATGTTAATTCAGGTGAAAACATTTAGATTTTCTATGGAAAATTTTGGAAACAATAGCTTCATTTTAAACATTTACAGCATTGAGCATTTCCAGCTCAGGAGAAAAAAAAAAAGAAGCCCCTACAGTTGAAATATTTTTTCCCCCATTTGAATTCATTCTTAACTTCCTGAAGAAAAAAGATATGCTTCATTTGACATTTTTCACTTTACATTTCCACTGAGAGAACTTCAGTTTTCCAAATAGCTTTGGTTTTTCTTCTGAGAAATTGTCAGATGTAACTTACAACTTACATTAAATTCTCATCTTCAACAGACGTGATATAAGCTCCTTTAGCTGTGAGAGAGGAATTGGGTTTGCCTGAATTACAAATATATTAAAAACACTTCTCTCTTTGTTGTGAATTCAGTACTTTATTTCTTATTCAGGAAAGAAATATCCTGCTCACCTAACAGAGGCAGGGCTGGCATAGTAACACTATTATTTAGACTTGAGATCACCAAATGGGATCAATTTTAAGCAATCAATGTCCGGAGCTGATAACTATTGAAAGTGCTTGTAACAACTTTTGAATTCAGATTTTTTATTGTTTTTCAAGCAAAAAGTACGTGACTACATTTTGGCTCTAAGACTTCTTCCCCTGAATGTTCTGCTTGTAGCAAAACCAACAGACCTTTAGTATGAATTCTGTGTGCCTTAGGTCACCCTGTGCCTGTGATGAATACAGCCAAGCCCGATGACTTAGCTTCATTTACAGTAAAGATTCTCAGTACCCACTGTTCTCTTTCCACTCCAGCTGAAGCTATAATCAGTGGTTGTGGAGACCAAGACTTTTATTAGTGTAAATTAGACTGGTGTATTGCTCTGCTGTTTTTTATCAAGGGATTGACAAACTTTTCCTCAATCCCCTTTTCCACTAATGAGCTCAGAGCAGCAGGAAAAAAACCCCAAAGGCATGGAGACCAGTCACACTCCTGGAACTATCGTTTCCATGCAGATGTGCTGGGATCTAGAAATGCCGATCTATCAACACCAGGAACATTTTAACCATCTAACATGCTGGAACCACTTTCAGCCTCCTGTAATTCCCTCTGCTTAAGCAGAATTACTCCAGGGGTAAATGTGGCTACCGGTGCTATGTGCAAAACAAGCCTGCTGGGTTCTAATGTGTACAGACTCTGGAAAAAACAAAGAAAAAGACCTTAGAGGAAGGTGACGTATATTGTGGCAGCTACTCTGGCTCAGGAAAAATACCCTAATTTATCAAAATTAATGAGTTTATTTAAGATCACCGTATCCTAAAATTCTAGAACGAGAATTACTGAATAATTTTTTTAAATAACAAGGCCACTGATTTATGGAAAAGTTCATGTGGCCTGTAAGGCTACAGTTCCTTTCTGGATGGAAGAGAGGGTGTAGATATAAGACTAACGTGTAATTAAAAAAGAAATAATCCAACAGCACAAAAAAACATGCTTTCAGGAAAGGGAAGGGGTACTTCTGAGCATGGGACATTTGAGGCATGGGTAATAAAAGGGAAATTAAGAGTCTATCACAGGAGAGGCACTGCTTTTCTGCTTGCTCAAGAGGAAATGGCAGGTTTCCTGAGATAGGTTTGTATTTAGACACCAAATAATCTGAAACGGACCCTGTGAGCAGCCTCTGATCTACTAGGTCATCCTCCCCTGCTGGAAATGCACATATCTGCTGGTGGCTCTCCGAGGGCATTTCTCTCCTAGAGAGCAGGCAGTGCAGACATCCCAGAAGGTCTGTGAAAAGGCAGTGGCTTTGCCTTGAAGCCTGGACTTGGTAGGATCTCTAGTGGAGCTTTTAAAGCTGCTCCCCTTTCCCTGCTGTCATTGAAAAGGGTTGTCCTCCAAGGATGGAGATTACACAGGCTCCCTGCTGAGCAAGAGGCATTCAGGGATATGTTCCTGGAAGAGCAGGAATTATGGACACCTTCAACCCACCACAGCAGCACCTCAAACTCAACCCATCTGCAAGCAGATTTTCCACTGTTGGGGATCTTATGATAGCTTATGCCTGCAGCATTACATCACTGAGCTGAATCTGGCCCAGGGCCAAAGAACTCATGGTTTAATGTAATGAGACATTGCCCTTTTGGCTACAACAGAGCGATGACCTTGAATGATGGCAGGAGTACCAATCTGCAGAGCGTTTATGTGCGGTTCTAAATCAGATTAACGTTTGCCGTGTATTCAGTTGTTTGGTAATGTTCTATCCTTTCACTTTCCAAAAGGGACCAGCAATGGCCAGGGTGATTTTCTAAAGAGTATGCAAAGTAATAAACCTGGAGATGGTGCAGGATACCTGCAGAGGACCTGCTTCCCCAGAAACACTGTAGTTCTCTTTTGTGTCTAAGAGCTGTACCCTAGGTTTTAAAAGCAGGCTTCAAATTTTTTGGTGTATCAGTCCACAGCAGATACCACTCACAGTGTAAAATATTTGCCCAATCTGCCATCAGTAATAACTAACATCTTGTTTGTGAACAGCAGTGGTTGTGCTTAATTGTTGAGATTACAAAACCTTCAGCTTGACTCCTGTCTCTTGAGAATTTTTGTATTTTAAATAAAATTTACTAAGTGATTCTCTGGCCACAGCTGGAGGATTGCCTTTCTGATGGCCAAAATAAGAGGGTGTCTGACCTGCTAGTTTCACTGAATAATGTTCAGTTCTCAAGACTTAAAAGACAAATAATTGTGTTTTGCTACTTATAATGTGATGTGCTATACCATTGTATGCAGCAATATGTCAGAGTGAAAGAACACCTAAATAGCTATTGTCCATTAACAGTAAAAGGCCATGTATAGCAATCCCGTAAGCGATACTTGCATTTCCCACGGGAACTGAACAGACAGTTTGATAAGCTGTTCTGCAAAGCATTCTAAAGCTTTCTGACAACAGGGCAATATCATGTTTAATTTTTGCAGTAATTTTATGATCTCAGGAAATGATAGTCGTTGTGAACTGAGGTGACGGGGAGCTTTAATCTTGCTGCTGTGTAAACAGTACAGGGAGGTGTTGTTAGGAGCACTGGTAGACATTGCCACTGCCGGGGGTCTCACCACACCGCACTGGCTTGGAGATAATGACACCACGTTTGAATTATGGGTGCAGCAGAGGCCTCCAGGAGGTGGTACATGTCCCTCTTCCAAACGGTGCTGGAGTACTGTATGAGCTATTTGGTGCCTGAAAATGGCACCTCTTCTCATAGGAAATGATGAAAAGACAGATACTTATATTTGAGTGCTTCAGTTACATTGGTTGCAAGTTTTGTATTTATAATGGTGGGAAAAGTGTGACGCTTGGAGTACAAGCCTGTACTTGAGGCTGGAACTACACACTTCTCCATGCCCTCTGCTTCTCACAGCTAGTAAAATGCCTTTCTTCCCTTGAAAAGATATAAGAGGGATGGTTATCTCTATTTCCTCTACCACTCCCACACATCGCTCCTTGCCACTGGACAATCACAGCACCCTGGCTCCCATCTTGCTAGGGAGGACACCAGCTGTCTTATATGGAGCAAGGTCCTGGGGCAATGGAAACTGCTGTGCCCAGCCTCCAGTTCTGCTGAGCAGAAGCATCTGGATTTGCTTCTTCATGTCTCATGAATTAGGCACTTTTTAAAAGGTTCTTGATGCTGCTGTATGATTTATTTTTTTTTAATTAAAAAAAACCATGCAGGGGATTAGACAAAATTGTCTGTGTGTCAGTGTTGCATTTGGTCTTGTACGAGCTGTAGTGGCTCAACCTTTTTACTTCTTTCTCTGCCTTGTAGCTTCTCTTCTATATGTACCCTTTGAGTGATGGTAATGTTTTGGTATGTTTAGTACCAAAATTGCTACCCAAGAGTTTTGTGAAAAGATCTGAAGATGAAAAATCTCACTGAATAAAATTCTAAAAACATTTCCTATGAAGTTGTTTGGTTTTTTTTTAATCATCTTCCAGTAGCTCTTGACAGAACTACTTCAGTTCCTGGGAATTTCTTATTCTTTTGCACATCTTATTGCCTAAATGAATGGTAAACAGGATACAGGAAAGGGAATGACCTAAGGAAGATGGATTCCTATGTTGCAGAAAGGACATGTATGTACCCCTCCTTCACTTACATGCTTTTGAGAGAGTGTGATGGATATGGAGAGAGGGACAGATCTGGGAGATACTTCTTCTTGCCATGTGACGTGGGTCACATACTGCTTTCTTCTAACACAAAGCAAGGAACATCATTAGCTTAGCAAAAACAGCATTGCCAACCCTTTTTCCTGCATTCATCCCTTCTGCCTCCATGCAAGACTCCTTAATTTTCTTTTTTCATCTTTCCTACCTGGTCTCCTACTTCAGTTTTAAAGGGAGAACATATATACCCTGCTAGCTTTAAAAAGTAAATAATAGGTAAATAAATAATAGAACACAGGGCAGCCAAGCTACAGTGGTAGAGAAACTCTTCTGTTTCTGGGTGATCAAACATCTGCATGATTAAACTCAACCTAGGTAACATACTGCTTTCACAGAGTAGTTTGTTTCTCCCTTGCTGCCTTTAACAGCCTTTGGACTCTTCAGCCTTTCACACTCAACTCTGACTCTATTTCTTAAAACAAATGCTGACACCTGCTTCAACAACAGTATCCCCTGGGCCACATAAAGACTGAAAGCTCGGTAACCCTAGAGCAATTTCAGATTCTTGGCTTGCAGGCAATGCTAAACATAAGCCAAAGACCCCAGTTGTAACTGAGGTGCTGCAGTTTAGCTTGCTGTATTTCTATTGCACTGCAGTCTTGCAGTTTTCGTTTCCGAGCATGCTTGCTTTTCCTCTCATACTCAGCATTTAAAACAAAACCAGAAGTTTGTTGTTACAACATGACAGCGGTAGGGATATTTTTCTCAGGCATAAAAAAAATCCTCCTGCTGGCCCCTTCCTGAGCAGGGAAATTCAGAGGCAAATTTAAAATACCTTTCTCAGTTTATTCTAGGGTCTGTGGTCATTTTGAGAGTCTTTAGGAGGATACATGAGCTTGCGTAAGGCCTGCAGCATCACGCCTGAGCTTGAAGCTCTTCAGAGAATCCACCTGGGGAGAGGGTGTTTAACATCGCACAACCACCCTGGTCGGCTTCTGTCAGGCTTCAGTGTCTTTATGGCTCTGTTTACAGAAGAGCAAAATCCCCAGTTTCCAATTTGAATGCCACTAGTCATTTGTAACCTTAGAAAGCACAGTGTAGCAAAACATGAAATTTGCTCCTTTTTCATTTCCACTCCACCACCCCCCTCTTCCTCTCTCCTTTGAACTGTTCTCACCGCTTGCCAGTGTAGTACAGCTTGTTAACTGGCTGCCACTCTGATTTTTCACAACTTTGCCACGTTGCAGTGACAAGACCGTGTCAGGGCCCAGATGCTTCAGAGTAAATAAATAACACATCTGGGATCTGGAAATGGGCCGGCTCTATATTATGGAAAAAACTGGTGTGGAAACACATCCAAAGAATACACAGCTGGAAACTGTTAACTCTGGAAGGAAAGGGAGAAAAAAAGAAAAAGGAGGCGAAAACTCAGGGATTACTACTGCTTGAGATCTTGTGCATTATAATTGCTGAGAAACAGAAACTCAGTTTACACAGCAGTTAAATTAATGGCATTCCTGAAAAATTGATAGTTTATAATAATTGACCTCAAGCAACACAAAGGCAGCACAGGGTGGGAGGCTCGACTCCTCGCTGTCTGGCTTTCTTGGATGTGTTTGGTAACATCCCAGCTATTTGAATTTGCAGGCTTGCTGGTGGGAGGATGTTGGTGGTAGAGCGATGCGACTGCCCTTCTGGAGCCACGCTGCTGAGAACCGCCGCAGTTTCCCAGGCCCCCGAGCAGCCTGTGTCACTCAGGGTGTGCCGGCCCCAGAAGCGCGCGGTGGAAGGAGACCGAAACGAAGGCAGCCGCACTCATTGCATCACTCCTGCAGCCGGAGGAGCAGCACCCCTGGTAGATGATTCAGGAGGGTGAATCAGCAGCAGCTACAGAGGGGGCTGCTCCCACCCACTCTCTGAGCCAAAACCATGTGCTGCTTCCACCAAGGGCAGGGGAGAGCTTCAGCAAGGTAAAACCAGGGCAGGGGAGGCAAGAAGGAACCCAAAATAGAATGAAATTGTATCTTTGGACTTCTCTTTTTTGGACAAGGATCCTTGCATTTAAAAAACCCAAACCAAAGCAACAAAGCCCTCAGACAGTGAAATGAGTCTGAGCAATTACTTTAAATATTGCTCCAAGGGAGGCACACATCATGCAGAAAAGCTCCTACTCTTCATATGGGCACCAGTCCTAGTGTAGAGCTATCGATGGAGCGCCAGACGCTACCACAGTCCCTGTGCTCAGAGCGTCTGTCCTTCCAGACTCCAGTAACTCTTTAATAGCTCTGAATGATCCTGTTTTCACTGGATGAGAGAACCATTGATTGCAGCTCAGAGCCAGTCAAGCTAAGGTACCAAGTATCCTCTGTCCAAAGACAATGCAGTAGCTTGTGCTTCTGCAATAGTTTCATCAAACATCAGAGAGAGGAAAACCATTTTTTACTTACCTTTTTCCTCTTTTGTTTGCCAGGCTTCCTTTCCCTGGTACACATTAATTTGGATTTGTCATTGCATAAACGGAAAATGTAGAAACGGAGCACACCCGGAATTCTAGATCAAAATACACCCACTTGGGCAGCTTCGGGTCTGTAGCCTACATATAAAATAGGTGGAGGTAGGTGATGCTACAGGTGCTTTACAGTGGTCTTATACGTTTAAGAAATGCTTTATTGTGCCAGGACAGATGCCATTTCATTTTCTGCATTCCTCACAGTGATGCCTGAGTATTTCCTAGCATTTATTTTATTTACCCTAACAACACTCTGTTTCCATTTTATGGTTAAGTAGGATATTTTGGCAAAATCCTTAAAAATTTTTGGGCAGAAGAATGTAAGGACTGTCTCTGAAAGCTTCCTGCACCGCAGATGTAAGGGTACAGAGTGAAAAGACCCGTGTTCAGTGCCTCTGTCCTTTACACAGAGCACAGGAGGGACAGATGGCTGAAATGCAAGTGTGCAGCCTGCAGAGCCAGGAAAAGCCAAGTGTGATTTTTTCCTTCTGCCTGAGGAAGATCAAATGAATTTTTCTGTCTCCAAGGAGCTTCCCTTCCCACTCAGCCTATCATGCAGCTGCTGGGGCAGCCCCCTTGCACACATCCCCTTCTGTGTTTCTGCTATGCCCTCATTTATCCCTTATTTATCCCTATGCCCTTATTATCTCAAGTCAGGTTAGGCTGAAGGAAAGTACTGGGATGAGTGTATGGAGAAGAAACCTAAAGTCTGAGGCTAAGAGCATGATATTTTGGGAGAGTCAGAGTTAGATCAAGCAAACCGTGCTGAGTGTGCCCATGACAGCAAACCAAGAGCATTTGCTTGCCCTGCTGTAGGGTGTTCTGTGCTTTGTCTGTGGCTTACTAGCCACCCCAGCAGCAGTTGCAACTTCTGTTGGCCAAGAAGGCCAACAGCANCGTAATTTCTTGAAGTCCCAGGAAGGACAGGACATTAGCTGTTCTACAGACACAGCGAGTTATATGTCAGGTTATTGGGTTCAGTTGTGTTATTTAGAATTAACTGAAAGAAATCGTATGGCCTGGGCAATGCAGGAAATACATACCATAAAACAAATCTGCAGGAATTTCTGAAGCTGTGTTAATCCAAACAAAACAAAATATCCTACAGAAGGCTGGAGGCAAGTCCTGGCTTCCCAAACACTCAGCTCCCTCTTCCCCAGTGCTGTTTTGAAAATGACCATGCTTACTTTCTCAAAGAAAGGTCTGGGGTACCCATCCTCAGGAGAGAATGCAGGAGGAAAGTCCAGAGTGGAGAAGATGTCTCCTTGCAGTGCTAAGTCCATTTGATCTTACTGCAGCATCATGGATTCTATTGACTCAGCACCATGTCTTTTATGGATCCCCTTCAGAGGGACTGGGCCCTCCATGGGGGAAGCCAAACCTGAGTTCCCCTGTTGCAAATGATGTAGGCTTTTTATTACCCAAGAGTCACTGAAAGACCTTCCTCTACCTGCAGGTCTGCAGCTACAGACTAGCTCAGTCCCTGGCAGGAGACAAGGGTCTGAGAGCAGATGAGGAGGAGCAGATGGATCCTGTGGGTCAACAACTGTTTGCACAGCTGGTGTTGACTACATGGATTTGTTTTCTACAACCATGAGACCCTCTTTGAGAACCAGGCACTGAGGATCTGTCAACAGGCTGGCCAACTCAGTAAGTGCTTTAAACTAGGGACAATAGGGAGGGAGATGATGACCCACAGCCGAGTGAGGAGGAGGTGGACCAGGCTGGCAAGAGAAGGATGCAGGGTGATGTGGACAAGAGACCCCATGAACAATAAAACAAGGGTTGAAGAGAGCCCACTGCAAGCATATGCACAGGAATAATGATGGGTCCACAGGGCAGCATTATGGCGAAAGCTCTCATACCTCTTCTGGGCTGTCAGTGAGTTTCTCTCTGTTCTTTCATCAGTGGATGGAGTGGGGGCACTTGGGGTATACAGGCCTCCATTTGTGGATCTGTGATGGTGCTAATCCCAATTGCCAGTGACACTGCCCTTCCCTCCTATGGCTGGTAGGGGCAGTGCAAAGCTGGGCACACACGATATGGAAGGCATGGTCCTGCTGCAGTTGTGCAAGGCACTGCAGTTTGTGCATGGCACTGCAGGCCATGATGGGCCATGATGGAGCTGCTGGCCTTTACTCTGCCTTTTAGCATTCCCCTTTGTATAGTCAGCTGTCTGCACGCTTGTGGAGCTGTGCTCCTGTAAACGCTGATGGCAAAGCTGAAGCACATGCTAGGAGCTTAGCCATGTGACCCAGAGTAACAGGGCATGTGTAGCATCATACTGATGTTATGAATTTGAAGGAAGAAGAGCAAGGAGTTGCAGAAGATCTGGGCAGTGTATGTGACCAGTAGGCTGGTCATCCTATTCATTAATGTTTTACTGAGGTCAACAAGGGTCTGCAAGGTAATGGAGGTGATATTGCTATAAAATCCATGTGAACACAATGCAGGGATGTGAATCCTGTTGGTGTCACCAATTCCTAGCAGGGGAATTGCTTCTGATCCCCTCAGCAGGTTAGTATGACAGCCGTGATGAGGACCTGCAAGATGGCATCACTGTCAACTGCCCCATACCAGATTATTTGTCCAAAATATTTGGGGGCTTTTGAGCTGAAAGGGTCATGACCACCTCCCTCTTGGTGGGTAGAGGTGTCCAAAAGGCAGCATGCTAGCCCTGGATGTCAGGTTACACCTTGATACAGTGTGGGTGAACACAGACTCCCCCAGTCACCTCCCAGTCACTCAACACCCTGCCTAGGGTGTTGTCACTCCTGGCTGCTGGTCTGCTGGGCCCAAACTCTGCTCTCAGAGAAGAGGAGCCTGTCCACGCTGTGTCCTGGTTCAGTGCCAAAGACCTCAGGCATTTCTTGTCCTACTGGGAAGCTCAGCCTACCAGGTGTCCTTTCTGCAGCCCAGAGGAGGCTGGCCTGGTGATGGGCACTGTGAGAGCCAGGGGGGCCAGCAGCAGCGGGAGCGAGGGCATGGTGGACGGGAGCCTATTGTCACAAGTGCCAGGCATGCATCAGAGATGTATGGAGTTGACAAGATGTATGGGGCTGATAAGTGCTAGAAATGCCCATGGCTGCAAAAGGCTGCAGAGGAGAAGTTGCACATGGTTTGCTCTGTGCAGCACTGGGTTACCTGCTCTTTGCCAGTGGGTCCTAACCTTGAGTGTTACATATGCGGGTGGCTTGGCAAAGATCTCAGCAGAATTCAGTGCTGTTATCACAAAAGCCAAGAATGGCTTTGATTTGCCAAGCGATTAATTTTAGTAAGTAGAACTTCTTCAGTCAAATCCTAAACATCTTTTGTGTAAACTACTCTTAAGACATTAGCAGACTTGATTATTTTTTTCTCTGTGAATCCCACACAGTGACAGTAAAAATAGTTTTACTTAGTACAGCTAAGCGTAAACAAATGAATAAAAGCCGAAATACAAAAATCTTTCTAGTGAAAGCTTGGGTTTTGGAGCAGAGTTTGCAGCTAGTTAAACTATTGAAGAAGAACAAAAAGCTGAAGTCACTGACCAATGGGCCAGCGCCCCTCAGTCTGAATTTGCTTGTGTTTATTTGAAAATACACTTTTGGCACATCTGGCTTTGTAAGTTTGTTTGTTTCTTGGGGTTTTATTGTTGTTGTTGCTGCCCATTTGTTGCTTTTTAAGGATGATGTGGCTTTAGAATTAGTACATAATGGAAAATGTTATGTCAAGCATTTCATTGCACTTTCAGCTTAATCTGTTAAAGATGACTTACGGATACACTGATTGTTTTCATTAAAAAGGGAGAGGTCCCTATTTCTAAATTTCTTTAGAATGCCACTTTGGTTATTTATGAAGTATAATGATACTGGCTAAACAATCTTTTAAAGTATCACTATTTTTTTTAAGTGTAATGTTTTGGGTTTTTTTTTTTAATAGGATAGATAGGCTAGGACTTGGGCTGTGTGAAACATGGACAACTTAATTCTGGATAACAAACCTTAGGTTTTCCTGAGACTTGTTTCCCTCCTGTCCTCTCATGACTGTCAGCACAAAGTCCTCTCAGTCCCTGGACTTGGCTTCAGAGAGAGCGTGTCGCCTGTGAACGAGCAGGTGGGTGAAAAGAGGTCAGTGGAGGGCTGGGACCATTGCCGTGCTCTCCTCTGGAGGCTGCTGAGAGCAACCCCTGTCCAGCGTGGGACACAGCTGGTACTTCACAGCCTGAGAGCATCCTGCAAAAATGCAGACTTGCAAAATCAGAGTTTGTGTTAGAAGCACCGAGCGTTTGAGGCCCGCGGCTTTGGGGCAATTTTCGCATGACCGTTTTGACAGGTCACGTCAATCCATCTCTGGCACACTCGAACAACTGGGACTATGTCTGTCCCCAGAGGTTGGCCAGACGCTCTCTTGGCCAAATACAATGGTCATCCTTGCCAGATTTTGAGTACATTATGTGGCTGTATTATTCCCATCTACAGTCCCCTATTCATTATCATATGCTGAGTGCTAGTGTTAATTGCTTTCTCATCCCATGCCTGTGTGGTAGGAGAGCTCATTGCTGGCTGTGTGGTGGTCTGCAGCTCTTGTCTGCATTTCTACCAGGGCCTTGTTTTGGTTTCAGGAACATACATTTCCCAGAGAGGATCTGTTATCTTTTTATGAAGGCTTGCCAGGTTGTGTAGGTCAGGACAGTACATGAGTTTCCTCAGTTGGGTAATTAATTTCTGAGTTTAGGATTAATCTTTTCTGTTGTTGCTCTCATGTTCTTTTTTCTTGTATTAGATATCTGAAAATGTCTTGGATCAACACAAAGCCTCTTACTAGCATTGCACGTAAATTCACAGCAATGTATCTGCACCTGCATCTTCTATTAGTCTATTATATTTAATTTTCACCTTGTCTTTTGTAGCTTTTGGTGTACATTTTTCCCCCTGTTGACAGCTTGACCCTACTACTGAATGGCTTTATGATAGTGATCCAGCTTTGCAGTGAACTAACTATTCCACAGGCGTGCAGTTCTTAGAGATTATATTCACTGGCTCTTTGTCTTCAAGTTACATGTTTAAAAACCTAGTAGGAATATTCAGCTAAAGCTATATTAATATTATTTTTTTCTTTTAGTTTTGTGCTCAAACTAAGAAAAAGAAAACAGGATAAATATTGTACTTGAGTTGAATCAAAACAAATGTTTTGGGGGACAACGGGTGAAACTAACTTAGTTTCTTTTCATATTTCATAATACAAACTGAAAAGTTTCATTAGGAAAACAGCTGTATGAAATGTTATAGCAGTTCCAAAATTAAACACTTCATGTCAAAATAGTTCTGCATTCATAGCTTTATTTCCTCCTCAAGACTTCTTGGCTTAAAAACCTTTCACCAAACTAACTCAACCCCAAATCAGAATCACTGTGGGTTCAACTGATATTCCATTTTTGGTATAGTCACTACTAATTTTTATACATATCATCTCTGTGAGATAGATATATATATATATAGAGAGAGATATAATCTCTGATATATATAGCATCCCTATACCAAGCTTCCTGTATACAGAAAGCCTTTTCCATTAAGGCTGTTTTCTGTATCTGCTAGTGTTACTTCCTTGGTAGGTGTTAGAAACCTTTCTTCCAGTGCCGAAATCTTGCACTGAGCCCACGATGTTTTCCCACAAAGTATTCAGTGCAGTGCTTCTTGTGATTAGCACCGCTTTTCGTGTACATTTCCCAGAGTGCTAATCAAAACAAATGGAAATACTAGACAAAACCACTGCCACTAAGGAACAGAAAAATCTGCTCCTACATCTCGCCCATTCTGCACAGGAACGAAGTTCTGTTTTGAGTGGTAACTGCTGCTGATGCACCAGGCAACTCTCCATCACCACCTTGCTGCTGTCACTGGGGTATTGTCAGGCATGTTTTGAACACTAATTCCATTCCTTCTGATGTTCCTTTTCAAAGGGAATACTTGTCTCTGGGCATTTTATTTTATTTACTGTGTCTTAACTGTCTTCTTTTTAATGCTTTTTGGTCCATGCTTGCTTTACTTTCCTCTTTCAAAAAAAATCCTCTTTTTGATCTTGTCTTTTTTGTAGTCAGATATTCATAGCTGAACTGGAATGGGCATCCCTATGCAGTTGTATATTGATGGTTCACTCTTTTTGCAAACTACTGACGGCAAAGCAGTTAAGAAAATATTTCTGGAGGCTATAGGATTCCTTTCAACAGGAGAAGAGTCCTTTCTTCTTTAAAAAAATAAAGAAGGAACTAGAAAAAGCCAAGAAGAAAGAAGTAAAATATTTTCTTTCTTGCTAAGCCAACCATATATATATATATTCCAATATATCTGACATTTTTCAAGGATTTCTGTGCTCCTGGAAAAGTGTCTTATAAAAGCAGTTTCCGAAGTTAGTGTCCTTTCAGAATGTACTGAAGTCTCTGTGTTGTAGCTCCCCTTTTGAAGGACGAACTAGCAATGTGTTGAGATGTAAACTCAGTCACCATGCTCTCATTTCCATATCTGGCAGTGACAATACCTTATTTTCCTCTCCCTGATACACTGATAAATAATCAAGATAAACAGAATTATATTCTGGAGAGTCATTCCCTCACAAAAAAACACAGTGTTTTGGATCCCAAATCACTCCCTACTTAAATCATGTCTCTCCTTTTAATTTATCTATATCCTCAAGCCCTGAAAATTTAATTAAAATAGCTCAGTACTCTGAACCTTTCACTGGTCTTCCTGTGCCACTGAAAGGGATGGTGGATGTTTAAAGAAACACAGCTCTGACTTACCACGTGTAATGGTACAAATGGGAAACAATGAATAAGATATTTATTGAAAATCAAGCTCATTTTTTCTCTGTTGCTAATATTAATTAGTATCATTAGCTCTGGACACCATAAAAAAAAAAAAAAAGTGTAATATGTTGTATGGGCACCGCTAGTAGCAGGAATATAAATGGAAACCACTCGAGCACAGTTCCAGCCACCCGCCTCTAAAACATGGGCAAGCTTTTGGAGCCCCAGGGTCAGGTTTGCTGTTTCCCTCTGGCCACCTTCTTCTTTTGCAAAGACAGGCACTATGAGAGAGGATAGGATCATAGAATCATAGAATCATAGAATGGTTTGGGTTGGAAGGCGCCATTAAAGGTCATCTAGTCCCAATGCCTCTGCAAGGAGCAAGGACATCTTCAACTAGATTAGGTTGCTCAGAGCCCTGTCCAACCTGACCTTTAATGTTTCCAGGGATGGGGCATCTACCACCTGTCAGGATAGTTGTGCAAGCTTCTGCCCTCCTTTCCTTGTTACCCATTTTGGCTACCTCCTTTCCTCTGGCACCTTGCTTCCCCTTCCACCACTCTGTCACTTTTTCTAAGGAAAAGCAGACATGTGAAGATGTAAAGTTGTATCACTTGTTAGGTTGCCTGCAAACATGTGAAGAAGGCAGTGTGGGTGCAGTATCTTGTGACACTCCAACAGAACCAAATTACCGCTTTACTATCCTTTGGGCTGCAGCAGGGCAATTTTTACAGTCCCACAATTCCCCTATCTTGCCTGACCTCTTGTTTGTCCCTTGGGCACCAATAGCGATGTTTGACACCACTGCAGGGCCAGGCATCTCCCCAGGGTCCTGCTGGGTGTGCTGGACACAGTGGTCAGGCTATGGGAGGCGGAGAGGAGGCCCACAATACCTATTGACCACAAATTATCCATTTGATGGGGACAGATTTCAGTTTCTGCAGAGCAGGGTCAGTTCAAGCTTACAAGCAGAGATTTGAGTCACTGAAGGACAAAAACATCATACTCAAAACCAGTTTGAAATGCAGGGTTTTTTCCCCCACTGGTTTTCTTGTTCCCCAGCCCAAGGGCTAGGTAGGTAGAACTCAGGCGTTCAATGAGTGCCAGGCAAGAGCCATGTCTCCATCTGCAGCTTCACAGCTCACTGGGAAATCTTCTCCTTTTCAAGGCACATATTCCCCAAACCAAGGTATCAGTCCCAAACAATGCTTTGGACCATTCTGGTTGCAAGGAAGAACCTTCAGAAAATGTACCGATGCAGAGCAATGTGCCACACTCGACAAGGATGCTAAAACAATAACTTCAGGACTTGGGAGCTGCCCTGTGAGTGTCACAGGACATTAGCCCCAAACCTTCATTGAGATGGCAATACCTATCTTGCTGAAAAAGGAAAACACAGTGAGAAGCAAAAACTAATATAACAAAAGAAATTCAATGAGTTGTTGTTCTGAGTTGATTATACATCTTCATAGTTAAGCCATTACAAACTATGGTTACTATAGCCAGCTTTTATGAAATCAGTGAAACACACACTCCTGCACACACATCCATGTACAACCTTGTATTTTTTGCTGTATGCTGCATCTTTTTGCAGCATTGTGACATAAATAAGAAAAGAATATATAATGAGTAAAAAATTATTCCCAAATCATTCCCTGTCATTCATGAAGTTATTTGTATGCTTTCAGCCATGAAAGAAGCTACACCTTGCTCTGCCAGCTCAAAAAGTCCAGAGCTGTCAAAGAAATGGGATATGGGAATTGGCATACAGGATGTTTGATTTCTCACCCCTAAAACACTGTTGCTCTTACTATAATAGGGTACTCATAAGATTGAAATACAGGCTTTTGACATAGTTGCTTTCTCACATAGCTTTCTGCCTTTCTGGAGATAGAAGCTAAGCAGACTTAATCTACATTTGTTCAAAAGGAAAGCATTTATTCTTGTCAGAAAAATCAGAGAAAAAAAGACCTGAAGAAATATTAACGTTGTAAAAAGGTTTGATCAACTGGAATGAGATAAACTCTTCAGTCTGATGAGAAGTCTGGAAAAACAAGAGACTCAGTCTAAAAACTAGGAAATTAAGAGTGAAAGGGGAATTCAGGCACAGCTATTTCAATCAAAAAGTAATAAGCATGTGGAATAAATTATTGCTAGGTGAAGCTATTGAAGCAAATAACAGGAATTAATTTAAAAGACAGCTAGACATCTTTATGGAGAGAGCAGAAACTTCACATTTTTCCTACTTATATGCTTTGGGTTAGATCCAGTAAAGGACTTAGTGTCTAAAGAAGGACTTAGGAGGACTTTAACTACTTACATCCAGAAATACATCAAAAAAATCCCAGCTGACTACTGCGGATGCTGGAAGCACTTGCGTTACATAGTGCCAACCATGCTGAGACCTGGGACAGGGTCTCTGTGTCCTCCAGGGCTGTGTCAATCCCAGCAGCATGATGCTGCCTCCCACCTCAGCCCTGATTTGAGCCAGTGCACCCCAGGATCCTGATGCAAAAACCATTTTTGAAGTAAGTCTAATGCAAGGCGGGAGACCAGGTCCCCCACAAAATACAGTAGCAGCTGCCTCAAATTTAAAATCACGAGAGGGGTAGTGCTAGCCTATGCCATCCTTGATGTAGTGCATTGATAATGACGTCATGGGATGTGGGGGACCTTGATGCTAGGTAGGACTGAAACCTAAATGACCCATGTGCCAGGAAAGGGTTGAATCCCCTTTCTTGAAGGAGGTTGATTACACAGAAGGGCATTTCAGGCTCACCACGTTAGACAAAAAGTGAGAAGTTGCATGAGTACATCCAGCTAGGTGGGCAGATGGGGAAAATCCCAAGATCTGGTTGCTCTTTCTCAGGATTGTTGCTGTCTTTTATATCACACAGTCTTCTTATTGTTGCTGAATAGCAGTGATGGTTACGAAATTCTTATTATTATTCTGGGACACTTCTACCATGGTTGATAAAAGATTTTTATTGGACTCACAAGTGTTTGAAAATATTCATTTCCTTATCTGTTGAGCAGCTTGATGCTGCCAGTGGAGGGCACCACAGGAAGACTGCGAGGTAGCTGTGGTTCAGTATCTGGAAGACATGAGTCAACTGGGCAATGTAAGCCTCAGATCATAAATACATGCTGGGCTCTGACTAACATTTACGAGAGCCAAAGAGACACTGCAGGCTTGATTTCAGAAACTTTTAGGACATTTCAAGCTGTCTGCAAGATGTCCCCTTCCCTCTCCCCCGCTCCCCACCCACCTAAATTACAATCATATGTTATCAGAGTGACTCTGAACCGGCTACGATGAAAAACCATCTTGTTTTTCGTTTAGGCTGAGTCATGCACCACTGAGCTGTTTGGGATAGATTTTCCTGCGGGTGCTGGGTTTGCAGGCAGTGTGCATCCAAAGCGGAGCTGGAGGCAGATGGATGGAGTCGGGAGGGGCTGTGTGCTGCAGGGCTGCCCAGGCAGGACCGGGGCTCCTACGGGCACCCTACTGCTGAGCAGCCCCAGGGAGGTAGCACCCCAGTCATGCCTGGCTGGGGCTTCCCGAGGACTTTCTGTAGCTCAAATTGCTCTGTGTAATCTCTGCAAACCCACATGCTTAAAGATCAGTCTGCAACTGGTGCTATTTTGCAATGAGTCCCAGGTATTAAGGGAGTTAAACCTCTTTAAAATTTACACTGATTTACAACCCCCTTGCTTTAATGATAAATAAAAAAAATCCACCTTGACAAGATTTGTACTGATAAGGAAGTATCCTGTTAAATTTGTACTGATAAGCACACTGCACTGATTTTCTGAATTAAGTCTCTGTATGACCCAAATGAAACGTGCTCAGTGATATAATTATATCGTGCTTGGATCTCTCTGATAAGACTTTCTCCTTTACATCCAGTTCAGAGGGCAAGCGAACACACTTAATACTGGGGAAAACAGCGCAGGGGGTAGTGTTGGAATAGAGCTGGCATCTGGCTAGGAAGGTGACTGGGTCGTCATCTGGAAGTAGGCCTGGGGATGGCTTGACTGAAGAAAAGGGCAAACGTGTTGAGAAACAAAGTGACTCACCTTGCAAAGCAGGTGGGCAAGCATTCCTGCCAAACAGCAAAACACAGTGGGCTGCTATTTTTAAAGCACAGAGGGTAGTTGTAATTTGGAAGAAAGCTGATAAATTACTTCTGAAACATCTAACTTTTTTTTTCTCTTAAGATTTTGTTATGCTTCTGTATCTGAATTTCTGTAAAAGGACGGCAAGTGATTGCTCGTATGAAGGTCATGGGTTAAATAGGGAACGCAGAGGCAAAGATCTGTTCATATCTTATCCTGGCTCTGAGACCGATTCGAGCTTTGACCTTGAGCACATCACTTAACCTCAAAGGAATAACTTGAGGATTCATTAGCTGGTCCTTGCGGAGTGCTTTGAAGATGAAATGGGCTTTGTAAGTGGCAAGTATTATTATGTGTTCTGGGACCTGGAAATTTTCAATGTTTGTGTATATAATCATTTTTACAGAGGATTTGCTACATAAAAGAAACCGTAAATTTTGCTGGAAATTGCTGGAGTGCAGATAAGAACTGCCTTTTCCAACTGAGAGGATTTTTCACTGAAATCTTTCCCTCCCTTTCCTTGAAGCCTTTAAAACATGAACCAACCAGACAACTATTTCACTCAGCTGCTTGTCTGTGGGCTTGTTTTAAAGGGAGCAGTTGCACTGTTCACCCGTTGGCCAACAAGTGCGAGGGTGAGGGAGAAGATTTATGGGGAAGATGCTCCTGAGCTATACGGTGTAGCAGCCCATGGTGTGGGCTTGTCTCCAGCCAGGAGGTTAGACAGGCTGTGTGAGGTGTATTCCACAGAGACCCCGTGCAAGAGGAATACAAATCGGCAATCCCCAAAGCCCTGTGTGGGAATATTGCCCTGTTGACAGTAGATATTAAAGTAAGGAAGAGCATGGAAGCGCTGACTGTAAGGAGGTGGTTGGCTCCATAGGCTTCAAAGGAAGATTATGCGTTAGCAGCATATTAGGATTTCGCCTTTGAATCAGCTTTCAAAGAGGAAGGCAGCTGCACAGAGCTCTTCCATGCTGTATATTATAAGACAGATTTTGATACATTTATGAACAGGATTAGGTGGCACGATGCTTTCAACAAAATGGTATTGAACGCTAATTCAGGAGGTGTCTCAACTTCATAGGTCCTACCTATCCTACATCATTCAAATTTGTGATAGTGCTATTGGCAGCAGCAGTGTGAAGTTTGTGTGTGGATAAAAAGGAATAATTGTCACGAAAGGGCTGCTTATAAGGGGTATCCTAACCCAGCAGTGAGCTGGGCGAGAGTGGGGTATTGATTACCTGGCTGAGCCTGCATCCCGCTGACAAGAAAGATTGCAATGCTTTCAGAAGCAGAACTTCCTTGTGCAGCTTTTAAAGATCTATCAAAGACAAATCTGCTTCTGGACCATGCACTCTTATTGAATTTATATTAGTGTTGATACAGCATGCATGATGCCTACAGGCTGTGAGTGCCCAATGGACATGGGCTTGCTGCTTCCATATCAATCAATTTCAGGCGTGTTTTCCCCTTAATCTGGGTGAAATTGGCTGACTCAAATCCTGTAGTGTCCACTTAATCGAATTGCTTACTGAAATCAATGGAGATTCTGACTGAGTAAGGACCGCCTTGTTTGTCCCATTGCCTCTGCAATGGTCATGCACATTTGTATATGTGAAATAAAGAAAGGCATAGTGTAAAGAAATGGAAATTACACAGGGATATTTAAGCATGCAAGAAACAAAAATAACTGAAACTCTATATCCTAAAGGCGAGGGCACTGAACATTTCTTCTCAAAGAGATTTTTTCACTTTTTTGCTTGGCTGACAACAACTGATTTGCTATGAGCTCAAAAAACATCGGGGGAAGAAAAGAGAAAATTCTTTTACATCACAGAATAAAATGCTCTCATGAACAGGTAAGGTTTTTGTTTCTGACACAGGTGAAAGTCCCTCCTGCCTCCAGAGAACCCACGCAGAGCTGGGAAACCAGAAGCTTTCATTAAACAGTTATTCTGGGATCATGCTGGAAATGCAAAGCTGCAGTTAAGACAAAGTAGACATGCTCATGTTTGAATCTAAAGCAAACCTAAATTGCTGGACAAAATGGAAAGACTGTCTGGAAACTCCTCCTGAGGTTCTCCCATTATCTCTCATCTCACAGTGTTTTCTCACTAGCCAGCACCAAAAAAACCATCCCACTGCAAAGGCACCTTTTTCTGCTCCCCATATTGCCTGGAAGACTTGCTTGTTTCACACTAGGCACAACTACCAGCACTAGGGTAAGTGTTTGGGCTCTGTACATCCTTTTTCTCATCCCCACTCCCCAAATATCCAACAGGCTACAAAGTGGTCTGCTGAGGAATGCTCTCAAGCATGTACCTGCTCTTCATTTGCACAGCACCCAGCCCAGTGGGACTCTCAGCCTCTCCGAGGGATACATCTTACCGAATAGAAAGTACAGAGACTCACAGTGGCAGTAAGGTTATCTCAACTCACCTCCTCGCAAATGGGAATTTGTGGGAGAATCATATTGTGCACAGCAGGATCTGGGAGTAATCCAGCATCTGGCACAAGCAAACATTAATTACCTGATCTGGTTGGAGAGAGAACCGAAGCATGGAGAACATTTAATTACCTGCACTATCTTTAGCACGTCCAAAGTATTTTTGTACTTCCTATTACCTCTGTAGCAGAGACTTCATTTTTCCACGTAAAAGATTTTAATTACATAAAATGCTCAATTAGAACCTTAATTTCCATTTTAGAAAATAAATACACCATGCAAATCACTGACTTGCTTTTAATTTCTCTAACAGTCCTCTCAAACTTTTCAATAGATGCTCTCAGTTCTCTTCCCATTAACAATGTCTGTGGGGATCCCGAACACCAGACTTATTACTGCTGCACACTGCAGCTTTATTTAAAGGAGAAAAATCTGGATCCTATGCCAGGCCTGCCTTCCCTCGGCTTCTCTCTTGAATATCTGTCCTGCAGACAGCCTGGAGGACAGCCAGACTACTGGTTGGAAAGGTCTGTGCTATAGGAACTGATTTTGGCAGTCAGCAACTGGACATGTTGTAGTGAAGTTTGTATTAGAGCAAATCTAGTATAAAAGGAAAGCACCCACACTGGACAAAGGTGGGACTGTATTAAGTAACCAAGATTGTGAAGGGTGGGATGAGCAAAATTTGGGTTTCTGGAGGCAGGGAAATGAATTGGAAAGGAGAGGGTTCAGTAAGGTAGAAAGCTGGGGGAGAGCGTGATGGGTTTGGGGGCAGAGGGAGGGAGGATGGAGCAGAAGGGTGTCCACGGGGATTGCCAGTGTGGAGTTGAGTGCAAGCAGGGAAAGGAGCCAGGAGGGCTTCCAGTGGCTTGGGGGTGTGAAATGCACTTGGAGGCTGTGGCTGCAGCTCCTTCCTGTGGGGTAGAGAAGTCTCTCCATTTTCCTGAGAGGGAACTGACATACGGGACAGGTTACATATCTTGGTGAGAGGATCCAGCATCCACTGGCATATTTTTAAGTAGAAAACTGTGGTTTGACCACACAGATGCTGTCTTTTTTGAACAGATCTGGAATCTTGATTTTCGAGACCAGTACTCAGTCTCCCACTCCATAACACTTCTGGCTGAAAATTTTCAATGAAAAAATCCCATAGAAAATCCCTTTTCCCCCAGCTCTTGTACTGTGGCTATATTCACTCTAGAAATCCGTGGACACACTGGACCTACATCCCAGCTGAATGCCCTCTTCCTGCGGCTGTCCTTAGAGCTCCAGCATGGGCAAAAAATCTACTCAAGACATACCAACGTACTCCAGCAGAAGAAGGAATAGCATACAGCATCATGCGCTGCCATACAGAGAAACCTGAACAAGCCTTGAGCCATCTTTGGAGGCTCTTGAAGCAATGCTGCCATTTTAGCCGCACCTTTGCCTTGGATCCAGCATCCCACCTCTCTGCAGAGTTGATCAGCCTGGGCAGAGGCTCATCTATAATGTACCTGTACTGCCTGTAGCTGGTTTGCAGTGCCGGTGTCTCTGCATAGCGCTGCATTGGGCCCCATGGATGTACTCTCTCTGCAGACAACAAAGCTGCAGAGAGCGGCAGCATTGCGTTGCTATAGGTGTCTGTGTCCAGTTGCCAAGGGGTGGTTCACAACAGCCAGGGACATAGATGGGGAAGATGTCAGAGGTGGTGTGCAGCACCTGAACACATGTGATGGGCTCAGCAAGGCCAAGGTGTAGCTTAATGGAGTGTGCAGCCATAACAGAGAATGGCTGAAAACAGAAACCTCTCTTTGTGAATGAATATACAGCACATGTGTAATAGTTCAAGGAAACATATAAAAAGGAATGAATCCTACCTAAAGCTCTAGGCATTATCATGACACCATGTGTTATACTATTGCAAGACTCTCGCTGTTCAAGTCAGAAAGCAGGAGGCATCAATCTCTTTGGGGATGAAATTATAAATAAGCAGATAATCAGTACATGAATAAAACAAAGTGAAACCAACCTGCCTATCAAAGGAATCTGTGACAAGTGACACTTTTTCATATGGATGATTGAAAATGGGAAAAAGAAAAATGAAAGGTGGAATTGAAGTACAAATGAATGAGAGCTGATGGGGAAAAAGAAAAAAAAAGCAAGCCAAAGAAATTTAAAATAACAAGATGCCAGGCAAGCTAGATTTGACTGCAGTAGGATAAAACACTTCCTTGATGCAACATCACTGCCTTCCCAGGACTTACACCAGAGCCTGACTTGGCCCTCTTATTTAATTACATGCTGATACACCATCATGAGACCTCATGGGAAATCTTGCAAGATCTTGTGACCGATATTAAATTAGCATTTGCCTTCACCGTAAATATAATCTGATCAAAAACATTTCATGTGTGCAGAGAAGCCAAGTTTAAAAAGAATGATTCAGCTATAAAAAAGAAATAGTATCTATAAAAATAGCCATTGTGGAAGAGAAGGAGCAACTGATCAGATTTTTTTTCTTTGAATATGCAGCGCAGAAGGGGTCATATGCATGATATCAGATGTAGATGCATCCTCACACAGAGTCTGATTGAAACATGGCTGTAGTTTCTCAATTATTTTAATGTGAGCTTTTATCCCAAGAAGTGAGTGGTATTGTCTGGTCCTCCACAGCAAGCCAGTTGCTTCCACCTCCTCCCCTCTTGCCTGCCCTAGGGTCTGCATGGCTGGAACTGACCTAGCTCAAAGCACATCTTCTATCTCAGGTATTTTCTGAGCAGAACCCATTTGCACAGCTGACTCCTTGTGTGGAGGCAGGAGAAGAGGCATCACATACACCTTTTTTGGTGAAGCTGAGCTTTAGCATGCATGTCAGGGTCCCATGGTGCAGAAACAGAGGAGTAAATAGACTTTTATCTGGAGACCTTAATACAGAGAGAATTATTTAAGTGAAAAAATATGAAATGGGGATGAATAGGAGCTTCCAGGAGTTTCTGCTCTGCAGTCTACCCATTAGCAGCATGAAAGGTCCCTAGACCTGTCCTCTGCCAAGCTCCCTGCTCCTTCCTTGCAAACCTTGGCAAGGCAAGACAAGGCAAGGCAAGGTGGCAGGTGGTATTCAATGCTGTGTGATTTTGGAGCTGCTGACAAACATGTCTAAGTCCAGCCCTGAGTCCTAAACAGATCCCCCTACCCTGCAAAGCTCTCCCCTTAGCAGAGGTAAAAAGACAAAAGGGAGAGGAAGGTGTGCTCTGTGCACTGCTACTGGTGAAGCCAGGGACTAGCAGGGGAAGGACAGAAGGTATCACCTTTTAGATGCTTCTCTTAATTTTTTGTTTTCTGGGAGTTTAATATTGGACAAATGTCTAAACACTTGACTGTTTATCCAAACTAGACATTCAACCCTTCCAAGCTTTGCTTATCAATGGGGATATAACATTTGCTTAGCTTCACCAAGAACAAATGCATAAAATAAAGAAAAGTTCTGGTGTTACAGCCTGGCCAGTTCCTGGTAGGAGAGGAGGCAAGTTTTGTCACAGAGCGAGCAGTGAACCAAAGGAATCCCTTTTTTTTATGATACATCTTATGACTAAGTAAATACACTCATTCTTATGGAACTGCTTGTAAATAGAAGAAAAACAAACAGGAAAAAAATGGACTGTTAAAGGACAGTGACCTTGGAAAATAAATGGTAAATATTTTTAAGATGGAAAAGAAAGGAAGACTTTATTAAACAAGTAGTTTTGTACTCCAGCATCAAGCACTCTTAAACGAGAGCTTCTTCTCATGCTGTAGTCATTATGAAGTATGATTAATTAGACTTCCTAAAGACAGTGATTACATTCCCTTTCTGGGTGGTACCAGAAGCTACGCCCGATGAGAAATAAGTTCCTTACGACTTCCTACAGTACATAGCCCTCACATTGCTCCCAGGTGGAAGAATTGAGGACACCAAAAGGCCGAGCTAGGTTGAAGTTTGGAAGACAGCTAAATGTTTCTTTTCTCTCCACACTTATAGCAACTATACAGATTTTTCTCCAGAATTTAGTTCTCTGTAAAACAGAAAGTCTCCCATAAGCCACGGTTTCCAATGAAGTGGAGAAGAGAGATCAGAAATCTAGGACAATTGCTGTGTCTGGTAAAAGAGGTGCTTTACAGCAGCTCAGTAGCTCCAATGAAAGGTAAATAAGGTGTTTTTATTAATCACACGTATGCTGTCTTAGTGGTATAAATCACTGCATGGGAGCTGACTTGCCTGATTTGGAATTCTGCAGGCAAGAGCCTCAGCTGTGAGTCCAGAATATCTGATGGGATGGAGAGAACGTCTTTCCCTTACATCATCTTAATATCTGCATATTCCTTGAGTTAATGCTGAGGTTTGGCACATTTTAGAGAAACATCTGGGCTTCTCTAAATGCCATCCAGTTTTGTATGCTCCCAGAGGTCATGCCAGGCAGAGGCTCTCTGAGGCTTTGGGACATCCAGGTCATGCTTCTTCTCTCTGTGTGGGAGTTTGGAAGGGCACAGTTCAAAGCTCCCAAGCTTTATACACCACCTGGAAATCACTCTGTCATGGCTTTGCTTTCAACATGCAGGTCTCATGTCACCTTTTCTAGGATGAAGGACAGCACAAGGACAGACAAAGGGCAGCCAGATTCCCAGTGTTTGTCCTCCAAGACTTACAGTGTTATTTTCTCTGTTACGTGACGTTTGAAATCTGGCCCAGCTGACACTACAAACAGGTACCTTATCTGATTGAAAAGGGGAGGCTGAGTTTGCTTTCAGTAGTTTCTGTCAATCTTTTCTTGAGCAGCGCTGCATGGTTTATCTCCTGGGGGATGCTGAGAGCGCCATGTTGGGCTGCTCGGGGAGGGGCTCCTCAAAGGGAATGTTAACTAGGGAAAAGCTTTCTCTGAAGAAAATGAAGACGTAGAGAACATATTTCAGTTTTTAGACATGACCAAGTACACAAGAAAGCAATGGCTGTTGCCCCATCTAGATCTCAGGATGACGTGATGGGACAACAAAACACCACTCCTGGGAAAGAGATGTCTTTGTGAAGAGGTCTGAGCTGGCCTGATCACAGTGGGTACCACATTCCCCCCTTCCCTTACCGCTGGTCTCCACAGTTGCCATATGCCAGTGCCACAGCCTCCCCTGCACCTGCACACATCAGCCCAGCCCTCAGCATGGGGCACAAAGTGTCCCCCTGAGATATGTTTGGGATGCTAGACACCAAAAATGCAGATTCAGAGGAAGGCATCCATGAAAAGTACATTAATGTGATTTCTTTTGTGGCTCTCACAAGTGTTTTTGAGGTAGTGAGTGTGAGAAAACATCTGTCAAGTAAGATGGTGTACAGGGAACTTTTGCTATTCCTGGAAAAAAGAATCAGACAAACATTATAGTAGTCTTTTTACATAGTCTTTTATACTTCATTCCCAAACTTTGCCTTTGAAATTAATTTTCCTGATACAGTTCATTGCCTTGATTTGTATACTCACTTATGGCTTTGCCATATGCAAGCAATTTTGCTATCCTAAGCTTTCTACACCTTTTTGCCACACGTATTCTTATTATATAAGCAGTAAATTGCTCTATCCTTTTAAGGCCTTCACCTGTTATTAATAGTTTTGTTTTATATGTGCAATTTAAAAATCAGGACATTCTTTGTGCACTTACCACACAGGCTCCTAGTCCTAGAGTCTTTACACAGGAGAAATGTCGGAGTGTTTAAAAGACTAATTTTCTTTAACAAAACATACAGAGTGATCTTTCAGTGTTTCTGCTTTGAGAAGGGTGTGCTTTGAAATCCTGAGTACATACTAAGACAGGACTGGAGTCTACTACACTGTTTTGAAGTTCTGCAAGTATATTTAGTAAAATAGAGAACTGGCATTTTGTTATGCTGTTTCAATTCAGGAGGAAACATAAAGATAGAATATTAGAATTTTAGACCTGACTTTAAACCCATTTTCAGAGAAGGAAAATTAAGAAGCTGACAAAGAAATTTCTAGATCAATGTCATAGTAAATTGTGTGTGTGAGCATTAGCACTGCTGACAGAATGCAACACGTATATCCCTGTCTCATGCCACGTGTCAGATCAGTGCTGCACCCTCTCTGCTGGGTGCATGTTAAGAGTTAAACAGTAAGGGCAAAAATCTATCTAGGCTAATTGAAAAAGAAGCAAGAAGATTAATGACCAATGACATCCATCAAAAGAGAGAATACACTCCTGAATAATTAAATTAAGGGTCTCCATAATGCCATTAATTATAAAAAACATTAAACAAATTCAACTTTGAAAAATTGCTTTGGCAAATGGCATGACTACTTTTTGCAGTAATATGTGCTACAGAAATTGTATATTCTAGAAATATTGCTATCAAAAATGGCAATACACACACTGTATGAATTTCACTCCCATTCAGCTGACCTCCCAAAGGTCAGTATGCCATTTAAACCCTGTGAGTGAAATTGTAGCCCCATTGCACTAATAGGAATTTTAACACTGACTTCAATGGAAACATGCTTTCCCCCATATATTTTGAGAGGTAATTGAGCCTAACATGATGAATAGACCATCTGTACAGTCATGAATCTTAGCCACAGAAAACATACAGAACTAATAGAGGAGGAAGATGTAAGACCTCTTTGAACCAGGCTCCAAAGGGCTGGTATTTCACTGTCACAGGTAAAAAGAGAGGCCTTGTGATATCTAGAAAAAACAGGTATGTTTAATAAAGGAAGTTGAAAAATACTCCATTCTTCCTAGAAGATTCAAAACACTGATGAAAAAAGAGCTTGATTCTATCCTAATAAAGTGCTTTTAAAATACACGTGTCTGTCTGTGTAGTTTGGCATGAATTATTGCATGTCTTTTCCTAAGCAAATTCCAGATCTGGAAAAGAATCCCTATTTTTTACAATTCTGAATCAACAGATTATTTATCAACCACAAAAATAAAGGTGATTCAACAGAATATCAAGATGCAGGTATCTGTAATTTTTCTTCTGTCACTAACTTCTTGATTTTATTTTCTTAATTATAAGCATAATATTTAAACATTTACTTTGGCTTCTGATAGTATCTTCCTCCTATGAGGTGCTTATATTTCTATAGGTATTACTTTAGAATGAAATTTGGCTTGTGCCCATTTTGGGGAGGAACTTGTAATAGGGCGACATTATTTTTCAGCCATGTTAAATATTAATCCAACTAGCACATAGTTTATGTTATCCCAAAATAGAGCTTCCTGAAGGGAACTACTACAGTTTCTTCTGAGAGCATGTTTTTTTCTAACTTGCCCCAGTAAGGAAGAAAATTTCATGTAAGCATATTTTTCTAAAGCTGCCCATACTCATAATCTTTTCTTTTCTTTGTCTTTCCCTGTGTTTTTGTCCATCCTAAATAGTTATTGAGTTATTGAATAATATTGTTACAGGTTTTTTGTTCCTCTATGCATGCAGACAAGCTGGTTGTAGTTAGGAAAAGATGAGTCTGCTTCTCTTTCATGTCAAGACCCTTCGTGCTGTTGTGGTGGGGCAATGGGCTCTTGGCTGTGTCTCTGGAGGAAAGCAGGGTGAGTACCCAAGTGGCTGCAGGAGAACAGACCTCCAGAGCAGGGGCAACACAGAGGCGGCTGTGGGCTTTACAAACCCCCACAGCAAGGAGGGGCTTATCTCAGACTGCAGTTGGAGAACATCTGCTAGGGAAAGCAGCTGTAGAAGGAAAAAAAAAAAAAAAAAAAAAAAAGCTAAAATGCCAGCAGGAAGGAATCAGTAGCTTTGCTGAATATTGCATTGAGAAACACTAAGGGGAACACAGAATGGCAGCAAAATGTCAAAGATCTAGAAACATCCCAAAAGAGGCTGAAGGACCCCTGAGGTGTGGGAGGAGAGGGCCTGGAGCTTGGGAGCGGGAGGGGGGAACAAGGGCACCCGATGCCTCCTTCTGTGACTGGGAAAGAGACCCAACACCGCCTTCACCATCCATGCAGGGAAGGGGTGTCACTGGCCAGTGCTGGCTCCATGTGGGGTCAAGCCAAGTGCTGGGGCCAGTCACGACACCACCACTCTTACATGGCCTGTGATGCACTTCTGCGTGGTGTTGCTGTGTGCCATCTACTCGCAGCCCCTGATCAAGGGATTGCTACAGGGTCATCTCAAATGAAGGAGTGCACCTGCATTAAAGCAAGAGTACTTTGTCTCCTGGCTTGTGCCAGGCAGTGGTAGAGGTGGTTGCTGTAGGAGAGGTTCTGCCTGGGAGCAATGCTGGGGACAGGGCTCAGTGGCTGCTCCATTCCCTTCTGCTGCCAAACCTCCTGTCCATCAAACCATGGCTACACGCAGTGTTGCACTGTACTGTGGGGAGCTCTACATATTTTCTTCCTTGTGGCTTCTGCCTCACATGTGCCCCATGAAAAAAACAAAATCACCATAAAACCCATCCTGCCAGAAGGCATCCATCCTCCTGGTAAGGTCCACCTATCATGCTGGCGAAGGTGGTTACAATATGTTTAGTAGCACTGAAGTGGATAATATTAAAGGGATATACTACCCTGTAGTTTTATAACCTTATTTTTTGGTAGATTAAATCTGAATGTTGTCAGTTGCAGTGCCTTTTTCTGCAAACCTGCTATGTTTGCATACGGAGCTAGTAATTTAGAGAGTGGAGCAGATGTTTAGCAGTGCAGGGAAACACACATATAACTGACACTAGTTTTATACGAACCTCATGCTTTTTATACAGGCAAAGTTACAAGGGAGGCATTTGTTGAGATCTTTGTTTTTATTACAGAAACATTCTTGACAGGAGAAAAACCTGCCTTGATAGGCTGATTTGGAAATATTTTTAAATATCCTGCAGGCATATAAATTTTGGAAACTCCACAGCAAATAGCAGCTTCCATATTAAACATACAGGAATCTCTCTGTTTAAAAAACATGAAGGCTGTGATACAAATCAGCGTGTGTCAGGAATTTAAAAGTTAGGATGGTGCTAAAGCCTCGATCTCAGCTTAGGTCTTGGTTGCTCAACACAATACAGAGCACAACCCTGACTACGTCAAAGATGGTCGCCAGACAATGGATTTCCCCTTAGTGTTTCTTCCCACCATTAAAGTTTGTGCCACAATTCAAAGTTATATAAGTACCTATTTCTGTGTTTATGTCTCTAAAATTTATCCTAACATTTAAGTGGAGGTAATATTTGGTGGTAGTATGTATGGAGGTATGTTGTAATAAGGTGGCAAGTTGGTCACTTCTTGCAGTAGCCAATTCAGCTCTTTGAACTTTTTATAAACAGATGCTTGAGTGCACCGTGGAGCTGCTGTGGCTGAAATCCTACTGCAAATACTGGTTGCTCGCTGGAGAATATTGCTAGGTTTGTAGTTAGCGCTAAGATTTTACTTGGCAGTAAAATCATCAGCTGAATGACAATCCAATGTCATTATATCATCTGCAACATCTGTAGTCAGGATATATTTGGCATTTCAAGGCTGGGAGGAGGGGAAAAGCATCTTCAGTAACACAGCAGTGCTGGGGCTTGGAAAGAGCCGCAGGGGAATTAGGTTGCCTCCAAACACAATGCTGCTTTCAAATGCTTATTGTGTGGTGGGAAATGGCCTCTGGAAACTATTATTTTAGAAACAACAACACAAAACATCACTGTTTTGGGGAAACTTAGGACAGTCAACTGTAATTGCAGGGTCCACAGAGGAGCAAAATCATAATGATAATGCTGTGAACAAGGGAGCAATGGTTTCAGGTCATGCACTGCCAGAAGACAAGGCTTCAAAGGTCCTTCAGGACAGAACTAGGATCACCTGGGCAGGGGGATAATTGTAGAAGAAGAGGCTGTGCCTATGTTAGACAAAAACAAAAAGCCCCAGCTGACTGATCTTTTGGTCTTCTGCTCCTGCACAGACTGCTTTCTCCCATCCTATGGTTGAATCAAAGGATGTAACTAAGAGCCTGGTCCCGTTCCTTTGGATTTATTGCTGCAGTGGGATTTCTTCCTCCTGCAGTTACAGATAAGATTTTATTTTTGCTCGAGGCTCTTCGATCATAAGGCTGCCTTTGTGCTCATCGTTCTGTGTCATTCATTCCTGTTTCCCTCTCCATCCTAATAAATAACAAGGAAAAGAGAGTGACTTGTAAGCCTAAACCTGCCCCCGTGACCATTTCTGGTTAGTGATTGCCATTAAGGTATATTGAGCTTCTCTCCTGACTAGATGAAAACAATTATTATCATGCTGTTTACTTCATTTTCCTGGTGCCTATTTTGAGTGGCAACTGCAATATATATTTTATAAGACTCGCTTCATTTCTGACCACTATTAGCAAAAGCAGAATAGCAGCACATATACAGAGAATAGCGGGGAGGAATGAACTGTCAGGGAGTGAAGATGAGAGGCTCTCCCTGATCCTCAGCCATGCTGCTGTCAAGCAAAAGCCTGATCTATTGCAGATTTTTTTCAGGAATTTATCTATAACCCTCGGGGTAGAACATCCCTGCAAGCAGCTTGAGTCACCTAATCCACTTGTGTTATGCTCTTAGTTTTCCAGGCATACCAGAATTAAAAGCATTTTATACATATTTTCTACTGAGCCCAATTTTTCTTCCTTATGATGTTGCTTGGAAGACCCAAGCCTTCCAAAGATGATACAGCTGGCAAATCATACCTACAGAGGTGCAAGGATGCTACAGCATGAAGCAGAGAAAATGAGGCTTTGGCATAATAGATGGAGGGAAAAATTAAGATGCTCCTTTCAATTAAGCATGTTTTTCAAAGAATATTTAATGATGTGCTGCTGGGTAAAACAGCTTAATTATTCCTGATGCTTGTTAACAGCTGCAGAAGTGGATGAATGGAGAACGCTCTGCTTTCTCAATGATGCCCAGGTAAAAAGAAGATAAGAAACAGTGACAGCTCCATGCTTCGGAAATATTTTTTTTAGCTGAAACATCAGGGTCTGGAGGATAAAACAAAAGCAAGCTTGTTAGCTATGAAAAAGATAACTAAGAGCATTTTTGTCACCATTTTTTTTTTTAATGAAGAGCCATTAAGACTCACTTCCACACTAGCCATGAAGCTCCAAGGACCTCACCAGCCCCAGCTACTTACAACATCCCCTTTCTCCCAGCATTCAGCTGCACAATGTTCAGCCTTATTTAGCAAGTAAAAGTTAGAGCAAAACTCGCAAGTAATTAAAATATTAAATGGGCAGAAGACCATAGGCCTGGGAAGGACCCTGGGAGGTAATGCAGTTGATTTCTTTCCAAAGCAGAACCACCTTTCTCTATATTGAGTAAGTGCTTCTCTAGACCCTGTGTAAGGAAGGTCAGGGGTAGGGATTTCACAACTGGCTTACCGCAACACGGTAAGAATTTCTTAAGTCACCTCACTGGTAACTCAGTCAAATTGCCCCCTTTGCACTCCTAATTAATTCTCTCACTCTTCAAATCAACTTCTTACATATCTAGAGACTGTTAGCAAGCTTCCTTCATGCTTCTCTTCTTCAGATTAAATTTTTCCCAGGAAGTCCTGAAGCAAATGGCTGGTCCTTCACATTACTCTCTGCCACCTGCTGCTCTCCGAGGGTCTCTTGCACTGTGGTATCTGACATCGTTCTTGGTAATGGATTCAGCAAGGAGAGCCGCTTATCTAGGAGCCATCACTCTGCTCTATTCTTTACCCTTCAGCAAAGAGGAAAGTAGGTGTATAATATCTGTGTCCTGCATCTCTCCTTTCCTCCAGACTCCAGAGAACATTAACATGCTCAAGTTACCTTTGCTGAAGCCAGGGCTTGCATATGCCCTGGCATATATATTGCATATATTGCCCAGGCAATGTATATGGCACAGAAGGTGGTCTGATTCCTATAGTTGGGGCTAATTCATCATATGCCTCTGCCACCTGCACTTGCCAGCCTCATCGGGAGGGACCCTTTCTCTGCAATCACTTCGGTGACAGATAGTGCTGCGAGGGCTGGAGCTGCCTGGCTTGTGGGGAGGTCACTGCTGCGGAGCACTGGTACACAGCCCTGCTGCCCGTGAGCAATCATGGCAATCTCGGGGGTGAGAATAGTCAATGTTGCTGGCAGTCGTTGTCCCAGCACAGCAGGGTCTTGGCAGTTCTGCCCACAGAGATGCAGCTGGGTGTAGAGATCTGCACCATTTCCTCGATAATGATGTAATGCAGCCTCAACTGCCACTGGCATATATGAAGTCATAGAGACCGGGGAATTAACATAGGCACAGATATTCTTTTACGTATGCATGTATCTACACAGTATTTGCAAATTTCTTTCAGTTTAGGGAGCTTAGTGTCTTAAATGAGACTAACTGCACTACAAATGGGTTGTGTTCTTAAACAGACAGTAACTGTGGTTTTTAACCCGAAGCTCCTTTATACATATCACATTTCCTCATTCTGATACCATAGCAAAGAAAAAATAAGAAGGAAAGATGGAAGCTGATATTTGAAATGCATTACCTTGAGTGTAGCTTTTTCTCTGTGCAATTTTTCACAACTATGACTGTGAAGGTACACAGGGGAGCCAATAACTTGAATAAGAAGACATCAGTTTTACAAAGTCCCTTTTCAGACTAGGGCTGCTTTAAGTAGGATTTGATGTTTTGGGATTGTTAGAAATAGGCAGTGGTTCATAATGAAAAGACTCAGATTTTGAACTGTATTACTAGATGAATGGTCTCAAATGAAAATAGTGCTGTGAAGCTGTGCAGTGTTGAGGACAGACTAAGTTCCATATTCCTATAGTTCTATAATTACCATCTATTTTTAAGACTAGCTATAGTAACATATGTAATGATCTGATATCTTTTCTGAATCGTACATCCAGTATAACTGAATTAAAGCTGGATTTCTCTTTGCTATGTGTATTATATATTTTTTAAACTAATTGTAATCACAAGAACTCAGTAATTTCATAATTATTCTCTCTAGTGAACACAATATTTCTGTTAATAGGATTTCATTTTCTCAAATTCATTCAATGTCTTCAAGCATTCAGTGTGGGCCTTTCTCACATTTTAATTCTATAAATGGACTGCTATTCTCTCAGCATGCTCAATATTTTGAATTTTCAAATAACGTCAGATAAATCGTATCGTAACGAGCCTCTACTGCTAATAAAGTATGTAAGTATTTCTGCATGAATATTTTTTTGAGGGCTCTCATATTTGGTGTATATTATTAGATGGGCCTTTGAAATCCATTTTCTCCATACCGATACCAAAATGCAAATGTAAGAGTACAGTTATACACCCATATAAAATTTCCTGCATATATGTAGGAAATACTGCACACTCAAAGGTGTGTCGAGCTTCAGAGTTATTTACAGCAACATTTTTCTCAATTGTCATCCCACAAATCTTGAGAGCATTTGCTGATGGAGAGCAGGCAGGAAGCAGAGGAGCAGCATACTTCTCTCTTTGGGGTGTTTTGGGGTGCTGCTGGCTGACTGGATATGGGCAAATTCTGGGGTCAGGGCCAGGCAATGCTAGCACAAGGCAGGGTCAGGGAAAAGGCTCCCTTCAGCCTCTTGGACCCATGTTCGTGCCAAAGGGGCCAGGGCAGGAGGCAGCAGTGGCGTAAGCATGAGCGATGGCTCTCCAGGGTCTACAACAGCACAACCTCATGGAGTTTTCATTAATAGTCCATTTCTTCTGTAGCCACTCATTTCAATAGCTAAAGCTCCAAAATCAGTTGAGTCCTCAGGTCAAGCTCTTAAAAAGGGCCAATGGATCTTAGTGTTTGTCTTTGCCAGGCAATGGACCATGATACTCCAAATTGCCAGGACCCCAGCGCTGTGCCAAAGCTGAGGGACAGAGTCTGTTATTTCAGGTTCAGTGCTTAATATACAGCTATACTGCTTTGGAGAGCCAAAACTGCATTTTCTTCAGTCTCATGCTTTGGCATGCTTTCTGTCTGTTCAAGGTTTGGTCAGCTCAGCTTTGGGGTTCGGCCAAGGTGCTGCTTGCAGATATGCCCTAAAGAAGTAAATGTGCATTCCTCTTCCTTTTGCACATATCTTTTTGAGCCATTCTCCTTTTATGCTGTCACACAGAGCCATCAAAAATCCAGCTTTAAATTTAATTGTATTCTTCTGTTTGTGAAGGTATCTGTGCATTCATGGACAGCAGTCAGGGAAAGCCAGTAAATAATGGAAAACGTGCATCTGCATGAGCCCCTTCCAGGTGCCCAGGATGTCAGAGGTAGTCAAGCACTCACTGAGGGCTTTCTGGAGGTGGCCTGAATTGCCTGGAGGAGGCAGGATGTGTTTCAGGGTGGCTTTTGTTTCTGTACTCTGGGATTCACAGCCCCTCTGGACTCTCTCAGCTCTTCCCAGGACAGAAGGCTCACTTCAATACAGACAGTGCAGAAAAGGACACAGAAGTCATAACATCAACAGCAATGTGGAGGATCAAGCAAGCCAAGCCAGCACAAGCAACTTCACTGCAAATATATACTGTCTTTGGAGGCTCCTGATCTGGCAGATGGCTGTCATGGCTCTTCAGGAGCTCAGCTTAGGAGTGCAAAGACTGTAAGGAGTAGCACTGCTTTGTTTTCAAAGTCCCTTGCCCAGTGTGTCTATGATGACTATTCTTCAGCACGTGGAGTCTTGGATGCCTTCACCTTACTCCATAAATGGTGGGAGCTGGAGACAGAAGGCTATGTTACCAAGGACCTGTTGAGTCTGATGAGGTGCATAATCACGAGAATTTGGAACCCCAAGTTCAATGTGTAATTTCAAACAGAAGTTAACATGCTGTAGGAAAATGTCATGGAAAACTCCTTCCTTGAAGAAACAGACACATGAACGATCCCTCTCTCCCCTCTCCTTGGGACCAGATCTGGAGTCAAAAGCCCAGATCTTCACCTAGAGAGGATCACAGGTTTCAGTCATGGCTCCTCCCTGCATGATTATTCACCTTCTTGATTTTCTTCCATGAACATGTCATCCTTTTGGCAGGTCCCCAGTATTCCTGCAGGCATCTTTCCTTTCCTGGTCCAGCAGCCTCTTCCCAGGCATCGGCTTTGGGTATATTCTCCTGACATGGGATTTTCTGTGGAAGTAGCAAGCCCATCTCTGCTCTTTGGGTGTTTCTGTTCTTCGCCTAGTGGCTCTGAGGTGTGAATTGGCACTGCTGCCCACACCAGAGCTGGGACCAGTGGGCCTCGCTAAGTCTAAACCTTTATTCCAGAGTGCTTGTGTTCCTTATTTTGCAATGTCAGACCACAGTTTCAGCTGTGTCTGAGCACAAAATGCTTGCTCGACAACAGTCAGTCCCAACAGTCACAGATTATACTGTAGAGTAAGGGGCGGCATGCTGAGCTGAAAAGCGAAGTACAGCCATGGCTACGGACACGGTACCTTGCTGCTTTCACATGTTTCCTGCCTGTCTTCTGAGTCACAGCACTCTGCTTAAATGGAAATAAAAAGCACTAACAGGAGTCAAGCCTGCAGAGGCAGGATGGCTGCAGCACAGAGTGCTGTGTTCGGCACTGCCTCGCATATCCACACAAGCACCAGGCGAGCGCCAGCTGCAGACACTTTGCTTTTATCAATGGAGTGCAAAGCAAGGAGTGCTTTATTTCATTTTCCAAATGCAAGGATGAATTGGCATTTAGCAAAGCACTTTGCCTGGTCAGATGGAGTACTCCAGAGGTGGAGAGTATGGAAAGGGAAGAACTACAAAACACCAAGTTGTTTTTTTTAACGGGGTCGCTTTTCTGACCACAACCAAACAGACTCCTTTAAGGGTGACTGTTGCCTTGGCAGGGCAAATGCATTCCTCTCTCCCACACTCTCCTTTTGCTTTGGCCCTCCTGCTAAGCATCTGGTGCAGACAGCAAACCATAAACCATCCTATGCCTGCTGGAATTTGGATGCCCCAGCCTAGCGACTGGTGCAGAAAATGGAATGAGCACCTTGTAGCTCACAGGCATTCCGGGTCAGCAAGCTGCCGACACGCTGCCTTTGGAAAGCAGAATGCCACGGTTGCGTGGTGGGGAAGAGCAGAAGTAATTGCAGGGAGTCAACTAATTCATGCAAAATGAAGCTAATAATTAATGGTGGGGTACACAGCCATTCTTCTGCAGTGCTGAACAATTACTTCCAAGTCATATTTTAAGGCTAACATAACAAGAGTGTGGTTGAGTAGCTGGAGCAGAAACCAGCTCACTGGATGAGCTGCTTTCCGTTCCCTCCCTTGCCCCCTCTCCTTCAGCTGAAGCAAGTCTCCACGTACCATGCTGCTGGAACAGTGTCATTGGTTACTGATAAATATATTGTTACTATAAAGCAGAAAGTCAAAGGACCAAATCCGGCTGGGATTTCTGCTCACTAGATATCATTGGAGTTCAACTTCTTTGTGCCCATGTTTGTCCTGAAGGGAGAGAAACCTGGAGACTTGGCTCTAAGCAGGGACACGACCACAGCTGCAGGCAATCTCTATCCCTGTTATGAGTGATAAAGATGCAGAAAAAGAGTACATCTGAAAGGTGGGAAATCCAGAGGATGATCTAGCTTTGCCTCGCAACTTTTCAGTTCTGTTTTATCTCCTACTTCACATCTTCAAGTGAAGTGTTGCAGGCACAGTTCAGTGCGGGTTGCTGCTGGATGAGAAATAGAGATGTTTCCTTCTGACTAATTCCCATTTAAACTGCCAAGGACAGTGTTAAGAAGAAGAGCTTGACAAAAGAAGAGAGCAAAGAACAAAACAGCAGTGGACATAGCAGGTTCTCAGTGAAGGGGCAGTGAATGACATGGAGAAACAGGACTATAATGAGGGATAAGTTTTGGACACTTGCACAAAGATGAAAATGTAGTATCTGGTCTCAGTGTCTCGACATCCCACATGCTCCTATAAGTGTCTCAGCTCTACATATGTATTTGTGTGTGTGTGTGAAGTTTTAGTCACCAGGAAGCAAAATAGTAATTGCCTGGGCTTTAATGGGTTTTCAGTCTTCTTCCATGAGGAAAAACAAATACTAAAATTAAATCTTCACTTAGCACTTAAAACTAATTTTTAAGTTGCATTAGCAGGCACCTGGCACTAACACAGTGAATACGCTGAAAGACACTGACATTTAAGTCATGAACAGGTACAACACGACAGTGCCTTTCTGCTGGGTGCCTTGCTTATACAACCATGCGAATACTTCCTGGAGAATAAATTACCCAGCCAATTTCCTCTGTTTTCCTGTTTGTAAATCACTTCTGAGTAGCTCCTGTTTCTCTTGAATGTGCTTTTAGTAAATACATCAGGCTATGGACAAGCAGCTTATTGTGACTACTCAGTGTTTAAGAGTCAAGTTGGTTTCATTCATTTTAATTTTATACAAAAGCTATTTCTATTTTCTGGATGGATGAAAGTCCCACAGAGCCTGGTTTCTGGTGTAAACACTTATTCTTAGAAGTCAGCATTGCATTTGTGTGTGACTATTTCATAGTTTTAATTTAAAACTATTTTTTCGATAAAATAATTCTGTCTCAGGGAGCTCAGTGGACCCAGCTTAAAGGCTGTGCAAGCTCCAGTAAGCAGGAGATGGAACTCCCTTGGGGATTCAGAAATGGCTGTTTACCACCAAATGTGTATATTAATCTTGACGGCGTCTTTGAGACCACTTTGGTGCTCAGTGTAGCTCCCAGGAGCCTCAGTCCAAAACATGAATGACATCAGGCTGGAACAGAACAAAGGCTGGGACATGGGCCACACATCTCTGTGCGTGGAAAGAGGGCAGGGAGAGGGCAATTCCCATGGAGATGGCTAAACCAGACCTTTGTCATTCACAGACTGGTGACATCTTCCTGGTCCACGGAGGACTTTTGCTGTGCTATTTGGAAAGTATCATACAAAGCAGCAATTGCTTGTGATAAGACTTGGCCCAGGCAGGCTCATGGCAGAGCCTCTCCTGTATTTCTGTCCAAGGTGTTTATAGGATAGATCTGTAAGGGTATATCCTCAGTTCTCTCCTGCAGAGTTTGTTTTCTCTTCCTTACCTTTCTAAGCAAACAAAGCAGCTGCCCCCAAGTGCCTGTGGACACTCTGCTCTCACAGAAGATACTGGATGAGGCTCCTTCAGGCAGACCTATGGCTGAACATCAAGACCACAAATGTTCCCTTTAAAATGTTTCACGTGTGGTGTAGATGCCCTTTTGCCATACAGCTCTTCCTCCTCCACAAACATGGGACATGCATTAGAGTACAAGAGCCTGCTAATTAGGAGACAGTGCTGATGCAAGTGCTCCCGTGGCTGCCTTTGCTGACCTGATTCATTTACACGCACGGCGCATTTAACATCACAGACCACAGCTATCCCAGCAAGTGATGCCAGGTCCTCATACACTGGGGCGCATTATCCAGTGATATGCCTACTCCCTTACCCTATGGAGGTCACTCTTGACAGTGCCGCAATATGGAGTTTGGGACTTTAAACCAGCCACGTGGGGTAGGGCACGATTTTCTCTTTAGCTTATATGAGAGGAGATGTAACTATTGCAGTTGGATATAAACCCATCTGCAACTTCAGATTTTCACCAAAGGTACCCAAGCATTTTTGGTAATATTTTGCCAAAAAGTATCTGAAATGTTGAAATTTTTGATCTTTCACATAACTGTTTGAAAAACAAAATTTTTATATTCTTGAAAAAATGTACAGGTTCTAACTATTTCTAATCCAGTCATTCCCAAAAGCTGTTAAATGTAGTAACCAAGGCTCAAGAATATTTTAACGAGAATATAAGACTATTCATTTGAATAAAAACTGAAGACTGGCTTTATCGCTATTCATTAAACCACTCAGCTGCATTCCACAAACACTTGTGTTTACCAGAATGCTTGTAAAAAGAAAAAATCTTGTAATCATCAAGTGAATGTGGATTTATATGAAAACTTTTGCCCTCAGAATATTAAAGTAGCTGCCTTAAAATGTCTCTCTTGATTTGGGAGGGATCTGGTGACAGAATAGCAATACTGTATAACACCAATCATTAAAAAAATCTAAATAACTCCATTGCCTTTGGTGTACTTATTCTGGATTTATAGACATATGCTGAAACCAGATCCAAGGTTTTATTTTTACAGGCCTTTATTTTTTTAATCTAAAATAGCTTTCAGTAGAAATACTTTGAATCAAGTTCTGACATGGTTGTTTGTCCTGTAGTTTATAAAACTGTTAAGAATGATTTAATCTGTGCCTGATTGTGGGACAGAAGATAAGGTAATAATAAGACTTACTAATCAGACTTACTAAAATCACATCAGAGAAAATTATGCTCTGGTGTGAGGTCAGGAAAATGCTACTTTATCTCTCAAAATGTCTCATTTTCAGTGAAGTTTTCCAGAAAAATGGTAGGTATAGGCTGCTGTGGTGTGTGGATTTTTGTTACCTGCACCCTCAGTGCATGTCCTTGCACTTCTTCTACGTGCTCTTCACCAGCGACCTCGGGGCATACTAAAGCCACTGGCCTCTGGGTCACCCTACTTTCACGTTAATGTGATCCTTTCCAGACAGGGTCAACTGTCTGGAAAACTTACATCATCCAGGAGCTGTAGCTGCAGGACATCTCAGCATTGCTGACTTCCTAAAAAAATGGAGATGTATTTTCTAGCCTCTAAGGTATGAAACTGAGATGGCAAATTCTCTGCAAACCATAGCTCTTGCAGAGGCACAAAGATCTACCCCCAGGGAGCCACAGAAACTGTTGTGGTCTCTGTGTAGTATCTAGTCATCCTCATGGCAAGGAATCAGCAGTCCTAAAAGCTCTGGAAGAACAAACTCAAGCTGCCAGTGACTGTCCTGGACTGGGTGGGGCTCCCTTAACTGACCCAAATTCTTGGGGAACACCAGGGGACACCCTGGAAATGTGGACGCAGATCAGGAATCCTCAGGAGGAAGACATCTCCATTCCCTTAATGAAACATGGATCAAATGTGTCCAGAACGATGAGCATCTGAAACGTTCCACAGAGAATTTAGAGATTTCTCAGGATATTTTTTCCTGATTTGGAATCAAGTTTTTTTCATTCTTGCAAAGTTTCTTATTAAATGTGGATGTCTCAGTTTGAATCAAAATATTCCTTTAACAAACAATTCTACAAGACAATACCCCACACACATTTCTTCCCCCGAATATGACCACAGAGAAAATGGTTAATATTATGCCTCTGCTTCACTACTAATTTTGCTGTGTTTCTTTGTGATGATGGTGTACCATGATGGGAATACACAGCAGATTCACAGATTTTGGCATGAGAGACCTTAAACTGGCTTTACAGCACCTTGAGGAAACTAGCATATAAGCCTGACTGCAGTGAGCACGTTTTATTCAGGTAACACACGACAGATTTCAGTTTCTTCCACGAGACCTGAGAGCATTTGGCCATGGAGAGTACATAATTTCCACAAGTGTTAAATTTGCTTAAATTTATAGGCCAGGATATTTGTCTACAGGCCCGGGTGTAACACTTAACCCAGACTCCCTTTGTGAGTAGCAAAGAGCTGTAAAGCCTGAAGAGGAACTGTGGCAGGAAATCTGAAAGGATTTTCTTGTCCCAGTGCTGGGAGCAGAGGGATTGCTCAAATCAGTCATCTTATGAGGGCTGAAGCATGTGCCCAGGCTGTTGCTGGTCAGCTGTACTGTCTGGGCCCTGAAGTTGCCAAGTCCAGAGCTTGCCTTCTACATTTCAGATGTGTGGACCATCAAGGGAGGTGCTGAAGAAATGGATAATCTGATCCTGAGGACCCGGAGCTGGATTAATTCCCTGCATTTTGTTTTCCACTTGGCCACTAGAACAGCCTGGCTTGAGTTGTACCTAAACTATCTACCTGTATTTCCTGCACCAGTCATTGACCTTGCTGTTGAAAATATAATAACTATTGAAATGCAGTAGTCAAAGCAAGAGAAAGCTACAAAACAGGACTCTGTAAGAGTTCCTTTCCTCAAGTTACAGGCTTTCAAACCCTTTATCAAAGCATTTGCAATTCTCATTTCAAAGTCATGGAAATAATGACTAATATTGAGTAAAAATAATGAGATGTCCTGGTTTTGGCTGGGATAGAGTTAAGTCCATGGCATCTGTCCATGGCAAATGGTAGGGCTGTGTTTCCACCCCTGGGGCAGTCAATTCCAGGTGTACTGGAACAGGGTGAAGTTCCAAAACACCTGCAATACATTG
>VZTL01014112.1:0-13938 GCA_013400535.1 Scopus umbretta
TTCACCAGCTTCATTGCCCTGGTTTCAGCCAAAGGAGCAGTCACCTCATCCTGGAAGGTCTTCCCTAGCAGAGGGTGGTGTGGAAGGGGTGATGCTTCAAGATGTGCAGCTGGAGGAAGGGGTATGTCTAATTCTGGAGGTACTGTGTCACCAAATGTCCCCTTACTCCTTCCAGCACCACAGCAGAGCTCAGGTCCCCACATGGCACCTCTCCACAGGCACTGACACCTATTCCTGGGTATCTGAGGAAATCTACAGGACAAAGTGGAGCATCCACATGACCATAGAATCACAGAATGGTTTGGGCTGGATCTTTAAAGATCATCTATTCCAACCCTCCTGCCATGGGCAGGGACGCTTTTCACTAGATCAGGTTGCTCAAAGCCCTGTTCAACCTCATCTCAAACACTTCAAGGCATGGGTCATCCACAATTTCTTTGGGCAACCTGTTCCAGTGTCTCACCACCTTCACCATTAAAAATTTCTGTATAGCCAGTCTAAATCTACCTTTTTTCAGTTTAAAACCACTGTCCTGTCACTACAGGTCTTGGTAAAAAGTCTCTCTGTCTTTCTTATAAGCCCCCTTTATATACTGAAAGGCCACGAGTTATTTTAAATGCATCTGAGATTACCAGAACAGAAACAGAATTGTTCTCTCATATTTAGATACCAAGACAGGATTTGTCTGCCTAATGTAGGTGTTTACCAGATAGACATCTCCACATAGACATTGTTATCCATTCAGAGCTGATGCAGAAAAATAGGACCTTCTAGAGAACAATCCATTTCAGAAACTAAAATATTTGTATAAAATAGGTAAGCTGAAACATGGGCTCTCTGTGTCCTTTTCTTCCCACTGCCATGAAGGCTACATAGCTCCAAGTGAACATGTACAGTCTCTGAACTCTATCCTAGAAGCTGATCAAATGTGTCACAGGGGAATGAATGTATTATACAGAGAAAATTCAGCTTTACAACATGAAATTCCAAATAAGAATTTGCAACTATTCATCTAAGCCACAGTCTAACGTAACCAAATCAATTTTTCATACACATTAGAGTAAACAGGGATAAGCTGAAAGTGACCCACTGAAATAGAGGGATTTACTTCTTTGAAAAGACAGTGGGATGAGCTCCTGAATGAATGGATAGTTGAAAGAAATGAAAAAGACTACATTCTGGACGTAAAGATACAATTGTCTAAATGGCATTTCTCAATTGCAAAGTTTCTTATGTTCTTGCAAAAATATAATATTTTGCCCTCAAAAGAGATATGAAAGTTGAGAAGAAATAAGAGCTGAGAAATAGCCACTGCTCTGTGTTTGAAGGGTCTTTTAGCTCATGAAAAGTAACATTTGAGAGAAAGGTAAAGACACCATTTATGCTAATTATACTTACCAAACCGTCCAGTCAGCTGCAGCAGCAAGTGCCTGGGAGTAGCAGAGAGCAGGGACGGCTGCTGTGTCCTGTCTCCCAGACTGTCACATTTTCAACCCTTACCATTGCCATTTATTTTTCCTATTCTTTATGTTCATTTGACAGAGCTGGGAGAGATTAGTTTTCTATTGACTCTGAAGAGAAGGCAGTATATGTGTAATTTTTGTGCTCCATCATACATTTAAAAGAATGGTGAAGATTTTAATAGGTGGAAGAAAATCTGAGGCCCTTTTCTGAAGAATAAAAAGCTTCAAGGACTGGGCTACCAAGGTATTCCTGGAAAGAGCATGGAGACGGAAGAGAGAGAGGGGCTGCTCTGGGTCTCTGTCCCCTCTGTGTAGAACCATCAGTTCCTCTTTAGGCCACTGCAGTGAAACACATCTCTTCTGAAGTCAGGTGAGGAAAGGCCATGAAACAAAGGATTGTCATCAGGGCCCTGTGTCTCTGTCCCTGTATGCAAGTGGATGTTGTTTGTCATCATTTTCGGTCATAAGACCATACAGAAAAGGGACAAGATCATCTACAGTTCTGGAGAAGCACTATTTTATGGGTGCATTTATACACAAATAAATGCTAATTTCAAAAATACTATTAGTCTTAACCAGTAAACCCTACAAGTTCTTGCACAATCCACAATTATAAATTATGGTTCCTCACAGGCTACTATCTTGCTACCATTATTTCTCATTTCCTACTTAACAAACTGTACTTGACATCCTTCCTCTTGACATTTCTAATCACACCATCCATGTACCTTTTTTGTTTCAAAATCAACTGTTGGGGTTTTTTGACCTGTTTTACCTCGTGCTCAAAGTTTTTATCACTCCCTACCTTACCTCATGAAAACTTTACCCATTGCCTCTTTTCTCTAATTTAAAACTCAAATGTGCATATTTATTTTATCCTCATATCATTAGAGCAATATGGCAGTGTTTGCACACTACTAGCAGCCGTATTTTTGGTTTTCTTTCCCATCATTTAAATGCAGTCCTGATTTCTGTTGCTTCTGCTCCTTCAAATGTCAAAATTATGAACTTAAAGGAAAAATGCTTATCTGCCAATGCGGATGGCAGCAGCCCAATGCCAGCAATTCTGAGTACAGTTATGAATATATATTGCTGCTGTCCTCTGTTAACGAAAGCAGGAGCACTGGGCTCTGTGGAATGAATATTTCCTGAACAGTGCTCTACTCTGTACACCCAGTAATACTACTGCGATTTGCATATCTACATTTTTGCCTTAGCATTAAAACATATCATTTCGTTATAGCTCTGAAGTTGACAAAGAACCATTTGTGCATTACTGAAAATTATTATCTACATTTCTTAGGGTAAAAAAATATTTCATGCTAAAGAAGCTAGCAATCGATTACACGAGAGACACTTTGACTGAAAAGCAGGTGTTAGTATGGATTCCTCAACCTCTGCTGGGATCTAATTTCATATACACTTGAAAGACCAAAAGTAATAACTAGAAATAGAAGTAGAGATATGAAGCAGAGGAGAAAAGTATTCCATCCATATATAAAAGTATGCATAAGTGTTCAGTACTGATTTGCATTTAACGTATATTCCGTATTCTTACAATGAGAGATAGTACGGTTGATTTTGGAGCAAGAAACTACTTCTTTAGATGCAACATATACTGTAATTAACAGAAGCCTAAAATGTATGTATCACATAGAACAATCAGCAACACTGGCTCATTTACACCAACAGAAAATTTGTCCTTCATCATTCAAGTTCACCATTTCTGGTTATGCCATTTCTTTTCTGTTTTTCCAAGTAGATACTGAAGTTTGAAGGTCAGAGAATGCTTGACTAATATAGTTACCTCAGTATACTTTCTTCTGACCTTTAGGTAACTGATGAGTATTTTAAGTAGTCACACAGTTTTTAAGCCATTCCCATGGCATTTATTCAGGAAAGAATTACTCCTGATGTTCAGCATTTCTGTATTTCAGACTGCCTGTGCTTCAGCTATCATCATTGCCTCAGTTCGCTGATCAGACAAATGGAGCTGGATGAGGTCTGGGGCGTCAGCTGCTTTTGACTGCTTCAGCTTATGAATTCTCATGATCATAGGTTTTAACCTTATTTCAGCAATGTCCTCAATTTCCCAGTGTCTGTTCTTTAACTTCAGGCTTACTGATCTGCCTCTGTGACAAATGTCTCCATTAGAACAGATTCATTTTATTTGCTCAATCTCACTCCACATATTTAAAAAGGTCTTAGAGATTTAGGCACTAATAGAGCTAGGCAAATACAGCAAGAAATGTCAGTGAATTATTGGTTCAATATTTTTTCATGAACTCTCTTCATCTGTGTCCAGCAATAGTCCAATGCATAGGTTTCACAGCTGGCAGAGCTAAAGAATCAGCAATTTTTAAATGAGTGTTGGAGTTTAACATCAAGATTCACTTTCCATAAAAGATTTACACCAGAAATCAGATTTTAAGAGCTCTATGAATTTAATAGAGAATTGGAGCACTCCTGCTAGTGTGAAGAAATTAAGGAAGTACTGCGGCCGTATTTTAGTCGGGTGCAAGTCACCACTCTCAATATAAGAATAACTGACTCAAATTCAGTAATATATGTTGAGTTAATGGCCTGTTCTGGCCTTACGAATGCTGCTATCACTTTGTCACTGACTGTGGCAGTTTATTTCTTTTTCTGCCAGTCCCTTGTGAACAGCAGGCTCAGCCAGATCAAAAGACCCAGTGCTGATTGGTACCATGCCCTTGCACGCTCAACAGCATGGTGGGCAGTGTGGTGGTACTCGACTTCTCTCTGAAGCTGCTTGCAAAAGATGCTTTGTGGACTGACTGTAGATTGGGACTTGTGAAAATGAATGGTAACGCTGAATGGGTCCCTCCCACCCCCTTCAGAGAGGGCAGAAGCATGCTGACTCTGCATGGTAGTTGGCTACAAAAACACACCTATTTCTCATTTCCATTTCTGCTTAAGCCACAGCAAGCAGTACTACAGAATGCATTTTTTTTTCACAGCAGACATTTAACTTGTTTTAAAATCTGCAGGCTACTCAAAAGCCATGGGGCAGCTAGAGAGGTCTGTTGGTTTACTGCAAACAAAATTTATTTATCTCCAAATCAGAACCAGCAGCACTTCAGTAAGCACTGTAGTCATCTGATTTGCAAGGGTATCCTGTTTAAAGATTTCATAAGTAGTTTGTTATCTATGAAGGGGCTATGGGCTATTTTCCAATTAATCTATCCATTTTATTCAGGCCTGCATACTAACAATAATAGATCAAAAGAACATGCATTCCTCTTGCTTCAAGTGCTTCTGTACTGTGCTGGTAATTTCCTCTGCTCTAGAGTGGTTTATTTCTCTCCTCTTTTTCACTTCTGGCCTGCCCTGAAACATCAGTCCGATGAGGGTGTCTGAGGACTTGAGTTCTCCCAAAACCTATTTGCAGCGTCACACTGAAAGCGTTTTTCTTCTCCAAATCAGAAACATTCTCTGTGGCTATAGATAGATTAAAAGAAATCTGAGGAGTAGAGGAAGATAGGGAGAATCTCAAATTCCAAGAGCAATAAAATAAAGCACCTCTTTATTAGCAACCTTGATCAATATCAGAAGGGAAAAGAAATCAACATTCATTGCTTTTGCCAGTAGTTTTTCATGAGTAGCCCAGTAGCTCTTTTCTTCCCAACAAGGTAGTGTATTAGATGTAAATCCAAAACTCAAGAAAATATTCACTTAAGATGCCAAAACCTGTCACTGTCCAAATGAAATATAAGCAAAAGTACTATTAATTACTAGTTTAAAAAAAAAAAATGTGTCCAGGCAACCAAATAGCATGCTTATCTGCTAAAAAAATTACCAAATTTAAACAGAAGGAATTCTGCACTAATTTGCTAGGGTCCAGCATAAAAATGTCACCATAATTTATTCTATTTATGATTAGACATCTGGTGTTTCATCATGTTTTAAACACATTTCCTCTAGTCAGTCTCAATCATTTACAGGAATAAGTCACAGTGCTTTGACATAAATGCTTTCCTGGGGCCACACCTGTAAAAAAAGCTCTTGAATTATTCTGATGGTAAGTAGTGACAAAGAAAGAAAATGAAATAAATTATAGTATAATGCTATTTTTACCAAATCAAGAAAATTTCCTCAGAACACTTGTTACTGGTTCATTTTTTGCCCGGTTAGCTGTCGGACAGGGAATCTGCTCTGTGCTAGAAACACAAGAGTTTTTTGGCTACTCTTCCAAAGCATGGGAAAATGGTTTTCATACCAAAAACTGGATACTCAAACTTTGGATGATTTTGCTATGTCTGGGTGAAAGGCTGAAATGTTAAAATAAGCAATTAAATATAACATCCTGCAGTTGCTATGTGCTGCTGAATGGACTGGGGTAGCTTTTCCATTAAACTTTTCTCCTCATCATTATTCATATAGGCAAAGAGGTTTTGCTCAGAAAGATCTTTGGAGGAATATCATTGTAAGACCACAGGCATTCATGTGAACATGAATATTTGCTGGTTTTGACCATTTATCATTTATTACGCATTTCAGCTAGATGCACAAAGAGCTGACTCTCACATAGCACCCTGTGCAAATGCCAAAGTCCGAGATGTCAATATTTTAGACCACAGATGCACAGAGCCACTGCCAAATCTGTGCATTCCCAGAACTTCTACAATGGGCTGATTTCTTGGTTTATCAGCAGAACTTTCATGTGTATATGAAAAGGATTATAAAAACCACATCTGATTTTTCTTAAAAAAAAAAAAAAGCAACAAGTTGTTTGTCTGATTTGACAAATAGCATGGGATTCAAACTGAGAGTAAGACGTCTAAACCTACATGTCTATATGTCCAAATATGCATGTCTGAGCTCCTACTAAAGTCTGTGGACACCAACTCAGTGCCATCAACCATGTATTGAGATTGTAAAGTTATTTAATTGACTAGCTGCTATGATAAGATTCAGTAGCCTTAATACAGGTGTCTAGTGTAGTTTTAGATGCTGTGAATTATCCTTCCTGTCTTCAGCTGCTGCCACAAAAGGGTGGAGGTCTGCTGTGCCTGTCATGTCTGCCTGCCCCGGGCAGATCTCCAGGGCATCTCAAGGACCACAAGCAGCCCTGTGTTCAGGTAACCAAGTCCCACCCCAAGCGACTGCTCTGGGGTGAGGTGAACTGCTCTCCAGGCATGAGTGACTGCTTTGACTGTGACAGGAGCTTAAACTCCTGGCAAATGCCTACATATAGAAACTTAATTTGGCTATCTTCTTTTTGAACTGAATCCCACCCACAAGCTTCCCTTGGTTCTGAAACAAAACATTTCATTCCAAGAAAGTCTAAGAAAAAGGAAAGGATGTATTCCCACCAGTGCCAGAAAAAGAAAAGGCTGCCTATTTTAAGCTGGTTTTGGACTTACAGCATCACAGATTTTTTTTTTTTCTTCTGCTGCTTTTGAGAACTGGAATGCATATTTCCCATTTGCAGATGTGATGTATTGGGAAGCACTCTCCCTCTTTTCAGCCAACAGTTCCAGTAGTTGTAAATCAAGCCTGGAAATCCATCACCATCCAGGCAGTGTCCAAAATGGTAGACAAGAGTGTCATTTTAATGTGCTTTTATGCTGTTTGTGACTGTATAAGTAGTTTATGCCCCAAAGAGTTACTTTAATAGGAGAGACTTAAGCTGAGGTTTCACACGATGAAGAAGCATCCAGGTGTTTTAAGATACTCATGCCCTACGGCTCACTCCTACCTTGTGCTGTGTGTCATTGTTCTTCTGTGGGGCCAGAATAGCTGCTTGTGTGGCTGCACTGTGAAATGACTCAGGGAACTATCCAGCTCAAAAATAAGCCAGTCATTAAAGAAAAGAGGGGGTTATTTTAAGGACAGATCAACCTCCTGATCCAGTTCCAGGAAGCAGAGCTGGAAAGAGGGTGCACAGGGAAGAGGATGGGGAGACGGTCTGGAGGAAGGGTGAGACGTGGAAGAATAGGGCAAGAATATTTCAAAAGAGCATTGCAATGCATGGCTTTGTTATGTGAAACCACAGTCTGAAGTAACCTCATTTCCAAATAGGATGTAGCCTGGTGGTCGGTACATCTACCTGACAGCTAAGATGCTCTCACTGAACTCCACTCTGTGATTTCAGTCAGGAAAGGTTCTACCCTCCCAGATAAACACTTCAATGGAGTGAAATTAGATGGGGAATGTATTGCATTTGCAGAGATTTCTGGCTCTGAGGCATCTCAAGGATTGTTGGAGTTACCAAGTTCCTCTAAGGCAATCAACAGCCTTCCTTCTCTGGAGGAGATAAAAAGCCAAAATGTGGACAACTTGGGTGCATGGGGTGATTTCAAAATCCTGGGGGAAGGCCAGGCTGAGCAAGCCCATACCTCACAGTGTGTCAGCCTGGCCGCATGCCTTACCAGAGGCCAGTTCAGCTCTGGTGCAAATGTGGCAGTGCTAGGTGATGGAGGGGCACCCTATCTTACTCAAGATCTCTCCTGTCTCTGTCCAGGACATGCTGCACCCAGGCAGTATCACTGGTTTGTGACTTGCACAGTGACAGCTGCTGGGACCAAGCAGCCAAGCCCTGCTTTCTCAATCCAGAGAACACCTCCAGTCAGTATTAATGGATTAAATATATATATTATACATGTCCTTCCCACCCACCCAGTAACCCCGCACCTGCTTGCCCAGACTTCACATCATAAGAAGTGACAGGATTGATGGGCTGAGGCCAACTGTATGAGGTTCAACAAGGCCAAGTGCCGGGTCCTGCACTTTGGTCACAACAACCCCATGCAACACTACAGGCTTGGGGAAGAGTGGCTGGAAAGCTGCCCAGCAGAAAAGGACCTGGGGGTGCTGGTTGATGGCTNGAGGTCTTTTCCAACCTTGACGATTCTATGATTCTATGATTCTATGACTATGCCAAGAATTAAATGGTTTGGAGCCACGAGGGTCCCAGCTTTTAGGTTCACTTGGCCTTGGTGTGACCCAGGGTCTCACTAATGTGTGATGTGGTCACATCTCAAGCTGCAGCCCTTTGTTCACACATGCTCTCCTCTGCCAAGCTGATGCTGTTGCATGAGATAAATTTGACTGTTCCAAAAGAAAAGTGGATTTGCCTCCAAAATCATCATCTGTTCCTAATTTCCTCATCAATGAGAGAGCAGCTCACAAGTTCAGAAGGGAACAATAGACTCTCTCCAAGGCGATAACATTATGACATGCTGCACCCATTCAACCACTTGCTTTGCTGTCATGGTGTGCATTTTATCTTGCCATGAGCAGGAAGCCTTAATTATGATATTGTATCTTCCATTGTTTGAGGCAAATGACTAAGTAACTTACAAAAACAATTAGATTTGGATCTGTTCTAACTAATCTCTTTCCAAGCAAAACATCCTATTAGACACACTGGGTATTTTTCAGGGGGAGGGAAAAGGGGGGATGGAGAGGGAAGAGTTACCTTTGAAATACTATTTCAGGGACTGAAAGGCTGGGTAATTAATTGTCATTGCTCAATCTTCTTTGATTGTCACCAGCTATCTTGTCTGCTCCTTCTGCACTTAAACACATCCAGTTAAAGCTAAAGCTACCAGAGTCACAGAAAGTATATGAGAAGGGTAAGTCCAAGACACAAGCTTTGAGCTTGCTTTAGGATCTCATGACCTGTCTGTGCAGAGGGACATTTATATACTTACATATCATACCACCTTTGCATAGAAGAGATCATTAACCAACTCATTACACTGAAATAGAATAATACCTTTAAAAGCACAAAAAAATACTGATTTTTCTTCCTCAGTCATTCCTACAAATGCATGTTTATCTTTCTTAACTCACAGCTTAGTGCTGCATTTATTGACCCCTTGGTGGTCTTTGTGGACAATTAGATTTTTTTCATAGCCCATGAGGCTAACCTCAGCTGCATGACCAATAATGGCGATTAAGCACAGCAATTAAGACTGTGCAACATAAAGCATATATGTCCATCAACAGTTTCTAAAGTAGTTTCTGTGGTTTAACAAAGCAAAAGGTCATTATGAAATAATATTTGTGGATAGCAATGGGGACAGCTGTTTTGTCTTGTCCTTTCAATTTGTATTTACATCTAGCACAAAGAGCATTGCAGATGTGATCAGAAGTTAGTATGAAACACCCTGGAACTATGTTTTGCAAATAAAATATTTAGCATAAATAAATCGCATAAACAGACTATAAAAAAGACTTTTGTTTGCTTTGTGTATGGGGATAGTTAGTTATTAATACATTACTTAGTGCTGAGACTTCTAAGCATGAGGGATACACAACACAACTATGAGGGCATCTGTCAGTGCACATTGTGGTGTGCCAAGTCTGAATTATCTGCTACCCTGTAAGAAATTGAGTGCTTTAGTCTCAATTAGAGAAAACCAAAGTGAAACACAGTAACAGTCTTCAAAATACTCCAAAGTTTCCTACTAAAAGGAAGAGAATAAATTATTCTCCAGGTTGACTGGTGAAAGGATTAAGCATAACAGGTTTACATTGGAAATTCAGGAAATGGGGCAAGAGTAATTTCCTAACAGCACAAGTGGCCCAGCATTGAAATAGGTCACATGGGAAGATGGTGCGCTCTTTTTGACTGATGGGTTTTGAGAAGTGTTTGGGCAAATTTCTGTCAGAACTGGTTCAGACAATATTTCCTGCTGGGGAGTGCGAGAGGACAACTGGGGAGACATCCCACGTGGGCAGGGCTCAGCTTGGCCCTGCTCCAGGGTCAAAACCGATGCAGTAAATTAGTGCCAGCCTCTTCGTCCTTCCTGTGACGCTGGGATAGTTCCCATGGCTCAGTGAAGAGCAGAAGGAGAAGTGCAAGTGAAGGCATGTCCTGTCTGTAAACCACTCGGAAGGGCTCTGCTGTCCATCAAACTGGCTTGACAAATGTTCAGATAGATTTAGCTGCTGGAATCTGAAATAACTCTCTCCCCCCTGCCCAAAACTAACATATACTTAATGAATTATGAAAAGCAGTAAAAATCAATTTTCCTTGCCAGCTACTGATGCACTAAATGATTGTGTTCCTTTTTTAAATTATTTATAATTAGTCTTCCTTATTTATGTTATCTATTAATCTAAAAATAGCACCTCTGGTTATCCTAGTGTTATTAAATCACAATAACAAGGGCTGAAACACTGACAGCCTACTTCTTTTCAAGAGCCATCGCTGAGATGGAGATACATATAATTTTCCTAAAGTTAGAAAAAAATTTCCACATCAGATTATAACTTATTTTAGTTACCATGTGGTAGTTAACATGGTACTGCATGCAGCAAAAGCCCAAAGTATTTCTAATACATGTCTCTAGAAATACGGTTTTCAAAAATACCCTACAGCCAGTGAATTTTATATATCACAAAAAAATAACTTAGGTGCTCTTCTGAATCTCACTAAACACCAACCTGGATCTTAGATGGTCTTTGCAAGTTTTGCCTATATTATTAGGACCCACAGCATCTGTTTCCCACACTCAAATAATTGAAGAATAATGTATTTTATTCTCTTTACTTATATCAGCAAACCTTAGAGATGTGTAAATGTTTTCTAACTTTGAGAGGTATGTTTGCAAATTAAAAATTGATAGAAAACTTAGATTGTTCTAAATGTAATATAACATTAACATAATATAACACAGTGTCTGGAAATTTGTGATCTATATAAACTTACTTTATGAAGCTTAATGTGCTAATGAAAATGTTTAATAGAGCCAGTTTTCATTTCCAGTTGATTAACCAAAAATGCACTTTAATCTTAGGAAAATAACCATTTGCTTTATAGTACTTTGATCACTTATTTTTATAAATTCCTTTTATAGATGCAGGTGAACATCTTCAGAATGAGAACCCTCGGGAATTTTAAAATAACTTCATGAAAGACCTTTCCTTGTAATAAGTGTTTAAGTTTCTAGGCTGGATCTCTTGCTCTGCCAAATGTTCCAGCAATTTAGAAAGACATTTCAAGCATGCAAAGAAGGAAAAGTGTGCTCCTAAATATAGGTTTTGAGTGATTCTATAGAACAACAAGGAGTTTGGATTACCTTCCTATCTGGAGCCACTTGAAGACATCTCACCTACCTAGTTATGCTTTGCAGCACCTTAAGCTGAAACTAAAAATATTTAGTTATGGTGGGTTGACCTTGACTGGCCACCAGGTGCCCACCAAACCTCTCTATCACTCCCCCTTCTCAGCAGCATGGGGGGGAGAAAATAAGGTGAAAAACTCATGGGTTGAGATAAAGGCAGTTTCATAAAAGAAAAGCAAAGGCAGTGTGCAGAAGCAAAGAAAAACAAAAAGATTTATTTTCTACTTCCTATGAGCAAGAGATGTCCAGAGACTTCCTGGGAAGTATGCATAGTTGTTGCATCAGAAGACAAATGCCTTAATAACTTATGTTCCCCTCCTCCTTTCTCATAGTTTTTACTGCTGAGCATGACATGATATGATATGGGATATCCCTTTGGTCAGTTTGGGTCAGCTGTCCTGTGTCTTCTCCCAACCTCTTTCCCCCTGCAGCCCACTGGCCTTTGTAGAAGGGAGGGTTGGAGATACAGCCTTGATGCTGTTGTAGCACTGCTCAGCACTGGCTAAAACGCTGGTGTGTTATCAACACCCTTCTAGCTACAAATACTAAGCACAGCATTATGAGGGCTGCTATGGGGGAAGTTAACTCCATCCCAGCCAAAGCCAACACACATTCAAACTAGTCCCAGGAATTCCCTCTTCAAAAATGGTTAGAATTTCTTCTATGGCTAAAGCACATGACTACTGAAAAATTATTTCTTTAGTCCCTCAAATATTGCAAATGCCTACTCCATATTAGGAACTTAATATTCATTTGTTGTTGTTGTTGTTACTTTAATCCAGTATTTATAAATGCCTTATTTATACTTTAGTCCTTTTTCTTCAACTTTATAGACACTGAGAGCAGACTGCAGGCTGGGTGTATCTAGAAAGGTTTGTACATGCCTGTCACTATTTATACATTCCTGCTCCAGTGCANTTGTCAGCCCTGAAAAGAATGTGCATGCCATGAAACAAAATCAAGGCTGCTGGATCTAAGCTTGCCGCCTTCTTAGTCTAGAAATGCCAAACGCTCTGCTTTCTGAGCAACTGTGGGCATTCAGCATATCGAGAGGCTACAGAAATGCAAGTTATGAGAAGCTACTTCAGCATCTTTGACAAACTCTGCTCCTGATGTTATGTGTCAGCAGTGGTGAAGGGGAAGACAAAGAGCGTTGCAGTTTTATGTGAATATGCACTGAGTAAGGAGTTTAAGGAAATGCAAAGGACTTTCATTTCAAAGATTCTTCTGAAAAACTTTGCTGCTTCGTGTAAAACCAGCAGCTAGAAAACATCAGGTGATATTATAAATAGTGCTGTCCAATAGATCATCATTTCTGCAAACTGAAGCATACCAGCGTGGTATTAGGAGTTATATGAAAGCAGGCTGAGTGCAGTTTTTTCCTTGCAGTTTATGGAAAAGGTAACTGGCCTTTTTCTTTCAAAAAAAAAACCCCAAAAAATCCTTCTGATGCTATAACAGATAGAAACAGGATCCTAGATACATGCCTTGTCATTTTTCTTTCCAGTGTTATATGTCAGGGCACAGCATGGGCCACCCTGTAGCTGGTCAGTTTAAAAGCATCTCCCTGAGAAGGGAGTCAGCCCTGGCTGGGGCATCCTCGCAGCGCCGCCTTGGGAGCCTGGGTCCACGGTTGCCAAAGGAAGGGGCTGCCCTCAGCTGCGCTACCTCAGAGTTGGCACCCGAACCGCCGGGGGGGATGCACTCAGGGCCCTGACGCTGCACTTCACACGCACCATCCAGCAGTGCCGGGAAGAGACTGCACACAGACAGACAGAAGGAGGTCTTTCCTACATGCGAAACACCTAAGTCAAAACTGAACTTCTGTCTGCCACCCCTTTCCTAGCTGTTGACCGTGGTATTTCATAGCTACTCATCTGTTAACCTAAATGCTTTATTCCATCTATGCTTTGCCTTGACAACTGTCATCCCAGTGAGCAGTATCTATATTTCAGGAGTGGAGAGTTTTTTCATCATTTTAATCGCTGTCTTAGGTCCTGCTCCTGAAAGGAACCTCACACAGGCCCAGGCTCCTAATTTTCTGGGAGGACAAGCACTGTGGTGGAAATACCTGAACAGAGGGTTTATCATACAAGTCACAAACCCAGCCTTCATTCTCCCTGGGAACATGAAGTACAAGACAACTCTCCAGATCAAAGCAGTGTGTCAAGCATGTTAAGGATTGTGGGTAGCATTTTCAGAAGTGTCTGTGGAAGGGTGTTCATGAGTGAGCAGTAGGGAAAGGAGCCACAAAAGGACTCTGAACTGCAGCAGACCCTCCGCACCAGCTTCTCATGTGCAAGTTTTACTTCATGCTCAGGGTGCTGTGAAGTAATCTAGCTTAACCTGAATATTAGCTGGCAGTGTGCCCAGGT
>VZTL01014113.1:0-16590 GCA_013400535.1 Scopus umbretta
TTTTTTTTTTTAAACACTCATCTGGCTTCCAGATGAAAATGAGAGTGCCACTAAAGGTCTTGAAACCAACTTAGGGACCCCCCCAACAACAATTCAGACAGTCTAACTGATTTCACAGGCATTCAGAGAGACTTTTTCAGACTTACAAACAGCAACCCACAACACGCCATTGCCCCTGCGTTACTTCTAAATCTCTAAAACCTGGGGCTGTTCCCTCCCGGTGCCTGGTCAAACACAAGGGGCGATGGAGCCTGTCCAGACACCCTCCCACCCTAGGCTGTTATTCACATTCAGGCTCCAATTTCTATCAAGATAAAGAAGATATGGGGGTTGGACTAGATGACCTTTAAAGGTCCCTTCCAACCCAAACTCTTCTATGATTCTGTAATTCTAAAAGAAGAGCATCACAGTGCTTAACACCTAGTTTTTCTAGTCATTTCCCTTAAGTCCCATATTTAAACAAACGAATTGAAACAGGAGGAGGAGGAGGCTTGGGTTGCAGTTGCATCAATTTCAACGGCTTCACGCTGAATTGAACACGACACTCGTAAAATTGTTCTTAGCTGCCTGAAGGATCATTTCTACCTCAAGAATTACTTTTGCAGACCTTGTGTTTTTGGGACTTTGTTTTTCTGTATAGAGACAACAACTAACTTAGCAAACTGTAGATATTGTTTAGCTAATATGCAAGCTTACGCATGCTTCATTATGGCATGAAGCATCTAATCTCTTCTTCACTTTACATTACAAAGAATGCATCCGTGTGTTTTTTTTGTTTTGGCTTTAAAGAGAGCATCATTAAGTGCTGTGCCAAGAAACCTGATTAAGACACTATTTTAGCTTGTAAGTTCTTCTAAAACAAACATTCAATTGACAGTAGATGACAAACGCACTCCTTTAAAAGAACATTTAAAAATCAAAGAGGTAAACCACTTCTACCCTGCAAGAAGAGGAAAAAATTACCGATTCATTAAGACCAGTTTGATACACATTCACTTGACAAAGAAATGCAGATCGTCACAGCTGTCTTAAGCAGCATTTAGAAATGAGTTATTCATAAGCACTAACCATTCCTCGATAAGAGTTATTCGAGTTATTATATGATGGCAGTGTATTGACAGTCTCCTGATGCTTCCTCAATGTCCCCAGCATTTGGAAGTGGCAACTTTGCACCTTCTGAGAACGGGCAGTACTGGGGCACTATGAGCTATGCACAGAGAAAAACGACATACTAAAACTTTATTGAACACTCCAGAAACCTGGGTTCCCCCTCCCTCCCCATTTCCTTATTCTAAGATTCCACAAATAATCCATGAATAACTTATTCAGTGATTTAAGTTCCCTTCTTGATCACCACTTCTGTGTTTCAAGGTGAATAACTTTTTGCTCTTTTATTCCTAGCTATCTATGTCCACATTCCAAGTGTACTGCTCCAGCAGCATCTGGTCAGGCAAAAATTAGATGATGCCGTCTGTGCTCCCCAATGGGACGAGTACCTCAGCACCGCACTTTACGGTGGCTATTGCTGAATAAGCCTCCCTGTCGTTGGTGTGCCATGCACATCACCTCTTCATAGGATTTCTCCTTCCCTTCCCTCCTGTGTTCTCAGTTACCTTCAGGTTGTATGCTTGCTCTTCTAGTTTCCAAACACTGTCCTCACTGTGGCCATAACAGCAGATGGAGTAATTTGGGGGAGGCGGACATCTTACTATTCTCTCTGCACGTTGGTGCTTCCCTCAAATCACTGTTTTGTTAACTGCAAACAGCTAAGCTAATGCCTCAGTATTAGACTCACGGGATATTAGAATTATATAGAGGGAAAAGGATATGAGTAGCAAGAGGAAGTGTTAATACAGCATGTTTAAAGCAAGTCTTTCTGTCCTCTTGCATCAGATAGGTGTAAGTAACCCAACAAGATTTCTCATTTAAAATGAAAAAAAAAAGAAAAAGGTGAAAACTTCCCTTCCCTTTAAAGGGAAATTACATTTATGNTTTTGTAAAACAGCTGTAAAAACCACTGCAGGGACCAAACAAACAACTTTCTGCATAAGTGTATGTGGCAGCTCTCCCTCTGGGAAAAGTTTTTATTTTTCTCTTCGTGACTTATCCACAACGCAAACCTCTGCGTCCTCCCCACCCTTCAGCGGCTGCCAGTTCACATAGAATTTTGTGACATGATCGTCACCGATGCATCTCACGAGGCTTTATAATGCCACCTTAATTTTCCACTCTAACCAACTCTCTCCCCATTAAACTTCCCACAGGGCAAGAATTTGAAAGAAACAAAAGAGGAATCAGTCACCTAACTTCACATTTGCAATGAGTGGCTGCAGCCTGAGCTGAATCAGAGCCTTCTGAAATTGAGTCATTTTGTCTAGTTTGCTCTAATGTGATAAGCTAGATGGGATAGAAATTCTATATATTATTACACAGAATTATTTCAAAACATGGAGCTAAGATAAAAGCAGAGTCCAGGGAGGGCTAATCTGTGCCTGGCAGCCCACACTTTAATCACATGCCGATTACTTTGTTAGTCATCTCTTCATCAGTGCTCTCAACCCACTCCTGCTCCTCCTGCAGTAAACTTTAATTAACCAAAGAAACACTGGAGTTACTCACTGAGAACAGAGAAGCAGGAAGATGGAGGAGCTGAATGCCTCTCATCATAGACGAGAGTAAATCAGTTTGGAGGTAGAAGAAAAGTCAACTCTTTAAACCAAAGCAGCAGCAATACCTGTCTGTGAGTGAATATTTTGAAACAATCCAAAAGGAAGATTTTTGCACCATTGCTCTTTCATGTTTCTTTCCCTGGCACATGTTTCGGGATAGCAGCTGGTCTTTTATAATAAATTTACTTGATAAAAAAGCAAATAGAACAACACATGAGTCACCTGCGTGAAGAGTTCACTAAAATCACTGCTCTTCATCTGCTGTGCATCATCCTTACTCTGATGGGACAATTGTTAGCTACAAGCCAAAAACAAGCAAGTCACATAATATCAATGTTTGTACTCTAGGCTGAGCCTTCAGTTCTTTCTAATTTTAGTGAGCTAGCACCACCCCTACATGTCATGCCGATTACCACAACAGTAGCAGCATCTGTCATGCTACCAGCAAGTAACATCTGAGGTGTTATGGTTTTGTTATGCTCTTAGGGATAATAATTAACCATTGGTGGAAAGGAAACCACTACAGTAAAGGATGATCCCACTGTGCAACTAGTTGAACAAGTTGTCATGACTTGCCAAAGAGCATCCATGGCAGAGGTAAGGTTTTATCCTCCCAGATCACCATCCTTGCACCAGCACTAGCACTCTTCCCTGCCATATCAAGCCAGGCAGCAGGAGATCTGGAAGATGACTGAAGTAAAACACAGTCCTGGCTCTTCAGCAGGGCCCATTGCCATAGCGGTTCTGGAGTGCAAAGAACCTACTAGATTACTTTAGCTACACGGTAAGTATCGGAGAAACACAACAGTCTGGCAGGGCCCAGACTCTACTGGGTTTTACAATAGCAGCCAGTACTCTGAGTCACACGGAAGAGCGGTGCTTCGGATGAAAGCTGCCTATTAGCCTTGCATGCTCATAAGAGATTCTGCATAGCAGCCTGCACCCAGCATGCACCTGGCACATTTGCATAATTTGCAGCATTAGAGTAGAAAGAGGATTACGAAAACAATGACTGAGGCAATATTCAGCTTCAAAGGGATGTGCTGCTACTACCCGGCCATAGCAGGCTGCTGACAGAACTATCTTTAGATAGATTTGTCACTTCCTTGGCTTCATTGTTCCTAACCTCTGTATTACTCCATTAATGGCTCTCCTAGCTTCTCTTTCCTTGCAGTTCTCACCACGATCTACAGTTTACCCATCCATAGCACTCTGCCACCACACCACTCTCTCCCTTTCTCCCACTCATGATGTGATGTCTTTGTGCCAGCATCTCTGCTTCAGCCACAACTGGCCAAGATCAACTACACCAGGATCTTGCTTTTGACAGTGACTACTGGCCAGATACCAAGACCGTAAGAATCAGGCTCTTTCCCCTTCACTTGTGGAGCCTCCCCCCTTCTTCTGCTCCTCACCTCGCTGTCAGCCAGCACTTGCTCTCATGCCCGATCACGTGAGGATACAAAAGATCCTAGTAACTAGGTTCGAGAGGAATCAGAGCAAAGCTTTACAAGAGCTTGCCATCTGGACAGTGCTTGGTATAGAGCTGTCACTCAGTGCCACATTCACGTGCCAAGTCAGATCTATCATTACAGAGATGCCTGTACACATGGGCTATATTCACAGCTGAATCAGGGCAAAACTCAAAGAATTAATCTCCATTTTTACACACTCTCTTTCATCTCAGGCAATGCTGTAGAAGCAGTGTCCCTGATCTGGCACTTCAGGATGCTATTGCTGCATCCCAAACAGCAAAACAAGCACCAAAGGTAACGAGGGCTTGCTCCTCCTAAGCACAGTGCGAGAGGCAGGAGATTCTTTCTTACCATTAAGGCTCCTGTTCCCTTTAAACAATTTCAATTTTGCTGCAGCAAACTGCTATCTCCCTCCCCTCATCAAAACCCCACAGCAGTAAGTGCACTTAGCCACCTCTGTATTTCACAGTCTAGAAAAAGAGAGAACGACTGTTGTGTTGGCACAGGAAGGACATGCAGGCAGACGTGCACAAACCTGCTGACCTGGCACAACACTCGGCTGTATTGCAGAACTATTTTCCCATGCAACTCATTGTTAGCATTTAATTGTGAACACTGCAGAAAAGGCTAAGGGATTTGGAAGGCGGTTATGGGAAGCAGAGCATGGGCTGAAATGCTGTTCTGCAGTCCAGAGAGCAGCTGGGGAAAGAGAGCAGAGGCTGCGTGGATCAATGGGGAAGGCTGAAAGAAACTAGCACTGTGCAACAGCCTGTCTCCAAGCACAAATAAGACTTGATTGTCACAGTAATCAAGTTTCGTAGCTGCTCTCATGCCCACTACAGAAGGTATATAAATGACATCAGTAATAAGAGTGATAAATCACGTAAGTATTGCAGGATTCGGGGGAAGCAACGGGAAAATTCAGCATGGTGTTTGCAGGAGAAGACTGCAGTCCCTGACTACAAAGGGGTGGCTTTGGAGCTGAAGGAGCCCATGTTTTCATGAGCACTCACTTTAATTAACTAACACATAGATGTGCAAGCCATGTGATTCAATGCAAGCATATAAATCAAATGTCAATCAAATTCAGAACTGAATTTCAGGAAAATCTCATACCAATGTAAAGCCAGCAGAGTGTAAAGAACTGCTAATTTGTCATCAGTTACGTTAAGTTCAGGCCCTCTTTGTGATACAAGATTTTCAACTCGGATATAGATATGTCTTACAGTTTGATTTATACCAAGAAGTCTCATCTCCTCTAGATTGCACAGAGGAGTTTTGATACATGAATAATTACGCACACGTTGAAAGAACAGACTTCATCATGCCTTCTGTCATGGTGTGTTACAACTCTAAAGTCCAAATCATTGATAAATGTTGTATCTAGTATGCTTGTAACTGCAGAAATGCAGGAATACCTGTATTCCTTACCTGTTCCCTTTCATACGCTTGTATGCTTTGTTAAGAGTTCTAAAATAATAATACAACCATCAGAGAGGTAGATCAGAGACAGAAGTTTCCAGAGCCCCAGTTCCTCTCTGTGCAAGAAGCTCTTCTAAGCACTAAGTTCTTCTGCTGGTTCCCCTTTGTACTTTTCTGAAGCCCCACTCACTTCTGAAACTTCTGTTTAGCTAGCATGAGACTTCCTAATAAAGCCTGAGTTTTTTTCCTAAATCCAAGATAACTTAAATCACTATATGATCCATAGATGGCAGAAATCTGCATCTAGACATTTGTCCCTGCCAGCTGATAGAGGAGCTACTGTAACACTACGTACAGTTAAAAAAAAAAAAAAAAAAAAAAAAGTCTTACCTAAGCTTCACAGTCCCTTTATTACAAATAAGCATCATGCTTCACTATACCATCTTGCCCACCACAGTCCCCTTCCTTTTGGCTCAGTGGGACCCTTGAGTCCCTTCTGATACCAAATTCCTACCAGGAGCTGTGACTTACCATGTCACCCAGCTGGAACTCTGCTTAGGGTATTAAAAACCAAAAATATATGCTTCTCGATAGCACTCTCTTGATTACCTAATTGATTTTTAGAAATTAACAATAATAATGCTAAAACACCCAGCAGCCTAATTATCAGCCGCTTTTCATTTATACCCCCATTAAATTCACAGCTGCTTTGCAAAGTGACAGCCTGCTGTATGAAGACTGCCTTGTACGCTCTCACTCAAGCCCCTTCCATTTATTCCATAGAGAATGACGACACAAATAACTCAAATGCCTGCTTGGTATTTGGCAGATGCCATTCGCATATGACACACTATTCGAAAAGCAAACAGCAAGAATGACATGATGTTCTAAAGGAAAAAACGGGGCGCTTTCTTCCTCTCATGCTAATAGAACAGTTAATTTTCAAGTCGCCACTAATCTCTTCACTGTCCAAAGGAATTTTACATCCGCCAAATCTGCCAGCTTACCTGTCTTGTAACAAACCACAGCTGAAAAGTGGATAGCTGTGAATACAGCAACTGCTGTTGAGGGATGTGGGGAGAAGAACCGACAAGCAAGGTGTCCGCATGACTGGCAGACTCTAGATAGGACCCTGAGGTGTCGAAGTACTGTCTTCCAAAACACATCCAGCTGGGTTCCTTGGCAGGAACACCTCAAAAAGAAGAAAGAACCTGCAATTACATTTTGTTGGCTCTGAAACATGCTAAACTGACTGAATATGTGTCAACTTTATGCAGTGAGATGTTTCAGCATCTTTAAAATATATTTGCAGGTGTGTTTCTAATTTGCCAGGGCATTCTCATGCCAAGCATGCGGCATTTAACTGACAACACAAATCTACACCAAGAACAAGTCTGCATCATCTCAGCTGAGAACTTGAGTAGTTGTGCTAGACAGAACTAGGCTTATTTCAGGCTGGATGTTATAAGGAAACACAGAGAGGTGTATTATACCCATCCACTACACAGGAACAGCCCTGGTGTAACTCAATCTGCCAATGCTTTGGCCCCTGAACTACTGTTGCCCATAAGGTGGTCCATCAAAACTGATGAAGTTTTTACACACACATTCCTGTCCACTAAGATGCAGGCTGGGATTTGCCTGCCTGTTTCAGGTTTAGCAAAAGGCCCCCACTGTAATATTTTCCTTACTATGTGTTCCAGCTGGAATCATCCAGGTGACCTAAGGAAAAATATTCTAAATCATGAATAGACACCCTGAGGCATTTTGTTTTCCATGATCAACTAATCACACTCTGATAGCTTAATTCTGTGTCTCCAACGAAGGTGAGAAGCACAACTGAGATACCTTCAAGTAATTACATTTTCACAGCAACCAATTTTATCACTGTATAAAATGAAGTTATTTCTATCCATTCACACTACCCCTAAGAATCAGGAAAAATACAGAACATGTGAAATACTGTTTTTAAAGCAGCCATCAAAGGCCAAACACAACATTCAGGCTTGGATGAAGTTTGTCTGTTCCTGATTTAAAATGGCGAGAAAATGGGCTATTTGGGCCATATTTGGTTTAAAAGTTCTCTTAAACAGACCCCTCAAAGCCAGTCACAGGATAGAGAACAACACATATAGGCTAAAACATTGGACATGCTCAATTTCTGAAGACATAGGTTGTATTTAAAGAAGAAAAGTTTTGTCATGAAAGAATGAGTATGAAGAAAAGATGCTGGACTCAAGCAGGATACAAAGTAATATACAAAACCAGTCTGGCAGTATCACTTGATATGAGAGGTGACAATCCCATGTTTTAGTGGTTTAAGAGTTGTAAAAAAGCATCCTTATTTAGCTCAGAGCCCCTGCACTGACAGCAATATTCCCTGTACGTTCATCTGGAGCGGAGGTTGCTACATTTTACGCACAAAAATCTTGGGACAGTTGCAGTTTACAAACTACAAAAAAACCCAAAAAACAAACAAAGTACAAGAAGCAGCCTTAAATACTAATTTGCAGTAAATGCCACAACCTGAGATGAAAGGAGGGAAAAAGAAAATTTGCACTTGTTATTTTAGGGATTGACTCAGCCAAAAAGCCGACAAAACCACCTTGAAATTGTAACGTTTGTTAAAATTTTTTGACTAATTTTTGTCCTGTTAATGTTATTCTAAAAGACCAATTAAAAACCTGAAATAATAAAACATAGAAAAGCATAACAAACCTAACAGCCTTGCAGAAATTTGCGATAGGATCTGCATGCCTTGGTTCATGTTTTTGAATAAATCAGATGTCAAGTCTGGATTCAGCCTAGAATTTTGTGGGGTTTTTTTATTTATGGGGTAACCAAACTATGAATAATATACTTATTTTAAGTTGTTACCAAGCCCATCGAAAAAACCTGTGTGTCTTACAGTCTCTTGTATCTACCCTTAGCCAACATACACGGCTTACCGATGATATAAACCTGATGAATTACATCTGGTTTCATCATCATGCAGTTCATAAACCACAAAGCAGACCAAAAGCACGTTTTTACAAAATAATTTGGAGTCAATCGGGTTTCAGAGTTTTAATATTTTGGACATGGAAACAGAGGAAGAATCAGGAGGCAAACACATGTGAATTTAAGGCAAAAGGCATGTTTACTATAAATGATGTTCCTTCTCTTGCATGGCTATAAACATTTGGGTGGCTTGTTTTTGAAGGAGTAAGGAACAGATGACAAAATTAGATTCAATGATTCTGTTTGTTACAGAAAACAAGATGTTTTTATTTATTGGTTTATAACTGAGTGCTCTGGGACCTTTCCTGATAAATCCTTCATTGGCTGAGTCACAGCGTGCGCAAGATTAGTCATGGCTGTAGAAGTGTCCTAAGGTTTCATTTGCATCTGCAGATTTACCTGATGTATATTCATTTCTTCTGTAAGCTGAAACTCTCTGAAGTTGCGTGCTTCAGAAGCTCCTGGCTCCATCGTCTCCTCCACGTCACCACATGCTCCACCTGCACCCTTCGAACATGAGGGTCAGACTGCGATAGCACGCAAGAAGGAAGGGGATGTCTGCTGGCTGTGTTAGGGAAGAGGAACGTCGGGCTCGCAGCTTGTACATCAACATATGTTATGTGGGCCACAACAGAGTAGAGCATGCGTCATGGCGCTATTTTCAGTGGCAACGGGTAAACGGAATGACTTAGATGAGCGACCGAGCACCCTCCTTTCACAGACACAGCTGAGAGGTCTGAGTGTCCGGCAGCACTTCTGTGCGTGTTAGCTTCTGCCCTGTGGTATTCCCACTCTGCAGATGGGGAGCAAGGACAAGTGATAAGTAAATCTGCCCAAGGTTAAACTGCAAAGCCCCGGCAGAAAAAAAAACCCTATCAATACCTCAGGCCTCAAGGGTTTGACTCACCCTCTTCATGTAATCCCTAAAAATTCTCTGCCTGGAAGATCTGATCTAGCAAAGCCCGGATCTTCCATGAGAGGTGTCAATAACTGCCTACGTCGGATCACCAAACAAATACCAGGCACCTTATCTCAGTTACCTTTCCTCACAAGCTTGAGCAAAGTCTGAACACAGGCACGTGCACGAGTTAGCTGCATGTCCTCTGTTTTGAGAGGCTTGCACAAAGCAAAAGGAAGATCAAACCTGACCATGTGAGCAACGGTACGAAAACAGAAACGAAGGATTCCTAAATGGCTTAAATGTGTAGGCAGCCTCTGAACCTTGTGGTTTGTCTTTGAAGCCTTAAGGCACCCAGCTTTTCTGCACCTTACACCCAGCTTTTACACATACCTCAAACATGGCACTATTTAGACACGGAGAGCCCTTCCGCTGGTGCCCACATCCTTACGCTACCTCTGTGAACGATGCTGCTTTCTCAACGGGGAGTTCACTTGCTGCCCAAGGGACACCTCGGAGACGTGCCCCAACCAAGTGAACTACAAACACACTTGAAGTTACCTCAAATGGAAACCTATCTTAATGGAAAAACATTTGAAAAGAGAAAACTGTAAAGTAAAAATTATTTAAAATGCGCTTAAAGGGCACGTTATTACAGGAACAGCCCCTAAATAAACTTACAGTCTCTGTTAAATAGATTTTTACATAAAAGCAAATCACCGTGAAGCAAGCAGTGAAGTCTAAATGATGGCACTTAGCTGCTCTACGCTACCTTACATTGTTTACAGCTTCGACGACAAATACAGAGGCCAATTTGCCTAATGAAAACAAACACCTCCACGAGACTATTCTGTTTCTTGTGAGGTGAATATACATTTTATTCAGTTTAGCATGTTCATGTGGTATGCGCTATACATTGACTCAACTTCGCATTTCTTCCTGCAGCAGAACTCAAATTGTTAACTCTGTAGATTAAACCACCCTAATTTCCTTCCTTCTATTATTCTATATTCTTCTTCCTCTCTTCCTGTTTCTGTGCTAAGGATACTGACATCTATTTATGACAAAATTTTCCTCCTCGCTTTGAACAATTTCTCCAATCAACAAATTGCTGTAGAAGGTTCTTAACTGGTCTTATTGGACACACGGAGTCCTTTAATACCATGTAAATGCAAATATATTATCTGAAAGCTTGACTAGCTCCAAAAGAGAAGTGAATCAATATCTACTGAACACTCTGTACTAAAATCACTTACATTATTAATACAGCCAATGATAGGACTAGTCCGCAGGGAATTATCCAGCGATTTAAAGTTTCAGAACCAATAGTGTTTCCCTGCTCAGAACTATACAGATGCTCCAAAGAAATCTAGGAAGATTATTTCTCAAGAGGTTTCGCTAAAAAAACCCAAACGGTTAACACAGCTGATCTAATATTTCAACCACTCTGCACCACAGCTCCTGAAAACAGCTCCCTCAAGGTTAGCCTTAAAATTATATCAGAGCCTAATTTGGCCTTGTTTTACATTAGCCTGAAACCATGTCTATATTTTATTGTACTCTGATTCTGTTACTGGTTTTACATATTATCCAGATTAAATTTTTAAGATGGTTTCATGGTTTGAAAAGCATCATCATCTACTGGTAGGGAGTTTTTAGTGCAGAGGGAAATGGAATTAGGAAAGATCTACTGACTTAATTGAAGACGCCACTAAAAGCATTTGTCAACTGCAAATATCCTGCCCTTCCAATTTCGGCAGTGATCCTGGGAGGAAAGTGTGAGCAGATTACTCTCCATGCACAAACTCCACTGCAGAGAAGTCCGTGATATAGAATGGGCCTGCCTATGTACCTCAGGACAACCTTTAGACAGTACTGCCTTTAGATCCGCTAAAGTTAGCAGCATGATTCTTGAATGTGCAAGAATTTGATATGCTAATTGTGTTACGTTGTGCCTGCTCTCTCGCTCCAAAGGAAACACCATCTCTGGAAGAAAAACATAATTAAACACCACAAAAACCTCTACCTTCTCCACTGCTGCAATGTATATTCCAATTCCCAAAGTGACTAAAAAAAGGAGAAATGTACTACGAAAACTCAACTAGAGATATACAAATGGCATTTCCTATGTTCACTTTTCTGATTTACCGTGCGGTTACTCTCTTTATTCTATTACAATAAAAGGGAAGTGGAGAACCCAAATGAATGCCCTAAATCTACACGTTAGCACCATGAGCGTTACTGAAATAAGCCTGCTTGGGAATAACTCCAAAAAAGACAGAAGATAAAAATGCTGTGTATGAGTTTTGCTACCATGTTTTATCCCTGTGGCTTAAGATATCAGTGTCATGACTCACTCCGGGGATTGAATTGCTCCCTGGGTGACACGACCTCCTCATACCAGCTTTGTTCCTCATACTAGTACAGATTGGTCATCCGCAAACACTGAAGAAACTTCCTTATTAGTCATATCTGGATCTATAAAACTAATACCAGAAAATGATGTTTAAACAAGCCCACTGCTGCTTCAGGTATGTGGCCTTCCAACATTTCAAAGCTAAATAGTTTCATTAGGTGTGGGAGGGAGGATAGAAAAAGGAAAAAAAGTTAAGACACATAAGACATCTACTTTGTGGCTCTAGACAAAATCTGTGGATCAGCACTGCTTACAGCAGTTTGGATCCATATTTAGATTTTCATGTTTATTTGCTTGACTGGCAAATCCCAAGGAGATTCTGAGACTGATGCTTAAAAAAATAAGCACACATAAAAACTCACCAAGTCTTCAAACTCAGAAGGCTCAGCTCTCAGCTGCACTTCGGCTGATTAGCTGTCCATCTTTACTTATGCTGTAAAACACTGTGTCTTCCCATATTCACTTAAAAACTACACATCAAATCCTTATGCCGAACACAGGAAGAGCAAGTGTTTGTCTACACATGCTCTTGCCTGCACATCTCCTTGAAAAGTTCAGTACATTACCTGGCATGAAACTAAAAACTCAGAGGAAAAGCAGGCTGCATCTCAATAATTAGTGTGATTATAGGCTCGGTTGCCTAATTGAAAAGATACCGCAATAGGATCAAATAATACCCGTTATAATGGTCACTGACAATAAACATCATCTTGCTCCCACTGACATTGGTTGCATTTTGTCTTAAGCTCTCTCTGCTGGCAACAGTACAGGGTCGTATGCCATTGAACAGCATATTTTACCCTCTCACCAAACTACATGAATGGGCTTGACCAAGATGAAGACGAACATCCCCATAATTTCAGGGGACCTAATCAGAATCCATCACCTATACCTGAGTCAACAAAGTACCAAGCTAAGTTCCAAATGCTCCTGCAGCTCTAAAGCTTTGGAAAGACTTTGGATGTATAACTACACTGAAGAACTGAAACCTTCTCACAAAGGAAGCATAGCAAGGGGAATCAAAACCCTCATGGAAAAAAATCCAGCGTATGGAACAGCACAACATAACAACTATACCTTCTCTCCTCTGTAAGTAAAGGATGTAGATGGCACTGCACTTAAGAAGATTAAGATGAAATTGCTAAAAAGCCTGCAAGAAAACTTAAGAAAACCAACCAGCCAAAAACCTCCCACAGATTTTTAGCCAATACACGACGAGTAAAAATTATCCCAGAGCCCAAACATGGTGTCGATACCTCTGTGTGAACAGCAATCATAGTTAGGCTTCGAAATTTCCTGCATCTTAGCACACTCCTGGTAACCTCTCATCTTGGTTTCCACACCACATGAAGATGGATCTCACAGTATTACTTATATGAAATTTAGCATTTAAAGAAACATCAACCAGTAGCTCTTCATTTTTTTCCCTTCGAGTGACATATAAATAGAAACATTGGTAACGAGAGTTCTAAGTGCCCATCTGATACACTCTTCTTTTATTAGTAGCCTCTGCAAAGCGCCATTTGCTGGCCAAGGATCCAAACTGACTTCATTTGGAGACAGCTGCAATGACATGCAAGACAGTTACTGTAAGAGACATTCAGTTTCGTTTTCAGAGGAAACATCTGTAGAAGGACTTTCAGTTTCTTGAAGCACTGGATCAGCTGTAGGACGTGAGACAACACTCTGATTACCAGGAACAGGATGCTAAACCACATGAAAGCAGTCTCGCTGCTCAAGTAGTGACTAACGTGATGTAGAAGGGAACATTTAACAAGTTCGCTCACGCAACAGGATGGGTGGTTGCCATCTCTCACCGCTATGTGCATACTCCAGAAATTCTCTCACTCTAGGAAAATGTGTCTGAAAGTCTGTCAGTAAAATGAAGGATGGAAAAGTTTGGAACAGCGATGAGCGTATTTTGCATTTTATGCAAATTGTACATGATGTTTGTATTGATAAATAAAGCACATGGATGCATGTGACTTCTGCAGCTACTATAGCATAGTTGATGTTTTTAAAGGTTCATGTACAGCGTAGTTAGCAAAAATAACCTTATCATACTTTGGCATTAAAAATGTTAACTGTGGACAACTTCTAGGTTCACAGAACGGAAGCAGAACATGGCATGACAAAGTCAGACTTCAATAGTCCTTGATACTGCCCTGATGCCAGACATTCACAATTTGGCTCTGCATCAGCGGAACTCACTATTTGCCATGGACTCCTCAAATTCTATTTTAAAGAGAGAATTCTTCATTTTCTTACTGGCTTTCATTTGACATTCATCAGTACTATGTCACCAGCATTTTTTAAGTATTCGTTTCTACCACATAAGACAGCTTTATAAGTAGCTTGTTCTACAGGGGGGCAAAGAAACAGAGATACAGATGTCCAAAGGTGTGCGAGTGACTAATTACAGTTCTGATCTCTTTAACTTCAGGAGAAGCAGCAAATAATAGGAACCCCCTCTTTATAAATAAGTATCACTGTCTCACATTGCTTCTTGCTATTTTTAACCGCCCCCAAAAATCCTACTCATATGGCCTAAGTAATACTGATCAGGAGTGGTAGCTGTCCCAAGCCAAGAAGCTATGATTTTTCAAAACCTAGGAATGTATGACGGTTCCTAAAAGCAATCTAATCATGCCTCAGTGACAGCAAAATTACCTCCAGCTGAATCACAGCTTCTTTGGTCAGTTTTCAATGACGAGTCCCATGGGGCAATTAGCTCCAAGTTTACACTCTGAGCTTTCTTTTTTCCATACACAGGTCGGCCTCACTCATACTATGTAGATATTCCTACGGAGGGGAGTGAATGGAGATCTTTATAGCGGTATTCAGTAGCCCTCGTGCAAAGCTCTCTTTTTCTTCCGGCTCACTTTCCTTTAAAATTCAGCAAATATATACAGGAGACACAGGACCTACAAACAACCCCCTATTTTTAACTCCACATCCTCGATTACTGCAAATCCGGTGTTCTGAACAGAGTGCTTGGACCAAGAGCATGCAGTTCCCGCGCGGGAGGACCACCAAAGACCGATGCCAGCACGGCGCTGCAGCCGCGGGACGCGGCAGAGCGGCTCACCGGCGCAGAGCGGCCGCCCAGCGCTTTGGGGGCGACCGCTCAGCGGCTGCCACGAACCCCAGCCAGCGCGTGGACACCCCGGTCCGGGGAAAAGGCACGCAGCCGCCACTGCTGTCAGCTGCACCGAACGTCCCCTTCCCTCCGCTTTCATGTTCGCATTACAAGTTTTCCCTCTCCCGACGCAAACAATGCCCTTCCTTCTGCCTACCCTCACTACCGCAGCACTGAGGTCTCCTCTCCCCCACAGCAACCCCACAATCCATCACAGCAGTCCACCTTGTTCCTTACTTCCCAGGTCCCTCCCCACACACAAACACAGAATACCCCCACGCTGTTCCCGTATTAACCTCGAGTTCCTGCTTCCCAAACCTCCCACGCTGCTGGCTCGCTGCTTCAAGCTCCTCTCCTAACCCTCCCAGGCTCCTCTGCCCACTGCGACGGCCCTTGCTCCCTACTTCCCAAACTCCCCTCATCTTCTCAACTTTCCTGCCATTCAGACCCCCTCTGGCCATAAAGAGCCTCAGCAACAGACTTCCCGGCACCCCGAGAAGAAGAACCAGCATCTCCAGCTGCCACCTTCCGAAGTCCCCTGGCCTCCAGCACTGACATGCTCTCTGAGGCAGACGGCAGAATGCCTCCGAGAAAGAAACCACACCTTGAACGGGCATATTGCTCCCAACCAAAGACTCACGTTTAGCTGAAAATACCGTTTGACAAACTGCGTGTTGTGTAGGCCTGATTAAGACCCATCAAATGGACCTGCTGCTTGTGCCAGTACAGCAAATGACCTGTACAACAATTTGCAGGTTGTCATTTCCCACGTCAGCCGGCATTTTGTCAGCTCTCACAAGCCATCAACTGCAGGGGAATCCACGAGCCTCACACCCTTCTGAAGCGGATAATGCCCTAATGGACGCAAGCTTTCAGTCCGTTCTTCCCAATTCTGACATTTTCTCCTTATCTCCATGCTGCCCCACTCTGGCTCTCACTCCTCATCCAGTTCTGATTCACTTTTCCTCCGCAGTTTTAGTCACCGAGCCTTTTTCACTGATGGGGCATAATTACTGCAATCATTCAGAGCACAGAACGTGTTTGAGCTCTCGGGTCTTTACTTACCACCGCAATCCGCGTTGGCTACCACTTGCACAGAGTTAAATTATGTTTGGAAACGTGCACGTTCTCACCTAACTGACTTCACTTCCACACAAACTTCTGTGTAAACAGGTATTTCAAAAACGTACAATTAGGCCAAGTATCAGGAGAGTAGAACAGCAAAAGCCGAAGCCTTAAAACAAGCAGAACTTCCCTAAGAAGTTTCAAGCCCGTGTTTTAAAATGAAGAGGCGCTTGAACCTCTCAACAGAATAGCTGCATATTTTAATCATGCGCCTGGCCAACCCGAATTTCTTTCTGTAACTTGATTTTATAAGTAACAAACTTTGTTGAAGCTTTCCAAAGTTCAGCCAGAGCCAAACAGCCAGTGCAGAAAAAAATTCAGCCTGCAGAAATTTTGCAGGAGCAATAACAAAAATATGCCTCGTAATGAGAAATATCGCATACTTGCATCTATGGACAAAGTTGACAGCTCTGCCCATGGCAACAAATGGAGAAAAAAAAAAAAAA
>VZTL01014115.1:0-18176 GCA_013400535.1 Scopus umbretta
AAATATGTTTATGGATAGGCTTTTGTTCATTCCAGTAACTGCTGACACAAATAAACCAGAACAAAAGAGTAAGACAGATGTGTAAAAATACGCATATAAATTTAAATCTGAAAAATAACAAACCAATATACATGTCTACAAAATGTAATTTTACCACTTTTTCAGAGCTGTAATTATCTTAACTCTTCAAAGAAAAAAAATTATTTGTTTTGTTCTGCCACTAAAGTCTGCTAGAGCCACTATGGACCACTATCACTCGTGAAGAAATGTATTTTATCTTCCTTGCAATGCATCTAATTTTGAGCTGAATATGGCAATAATACTTCCCCCCAAGAAATTAAAACCAGCAGCACAAATTAAGGTTAGCCGCCAATAAAGTCACACAAAAAACTAGGTCAAAAGACGCATTAATATAATTTTCTCTCTTTGAAAAAAAAGTTTATAAACTTAAATTGTTGGGCTATAAAAGTATCCTATGCACTTGTTGCACTTCAAAAACTATAACACAGCCTTTCCTTTCCTAAATATTTTATAAGGAGAAGAGAATAATAAGGTTTTTATGTATGAGAAACACATTCCTGAAGATACATATATCCCTGGAAGGGAGATTATATTGTTCCATTTTATCTTTTATTATAATAGAGCTTTTCTGAGTAAATAATGCCATTTTAATATAGTCACTTGAAAAAAGGAAGATTCAAGTAGTCCTAAATAAACACGCCGATTTAATCCACAAATTAAGATGGCTGCTCTGTATTGTACCTTTTATCTGATAATACGAAATAACTCCAGCATTATCCCTGGAATTCTTCAGCAAGTTGCTCATAGCTAAGAGGCCACAAGACAGTAAGACCAAACTTTATAGACCAAAGGTATAAAATGTAATAACTTCATTTTCTGAGTAGTTAATTTTGGAGCTCTTGGATGTAATAACCTTCAGAAAGAAAACTCCAATGTTAGCTCTCATTTCAAACATACTATTTAACAAACCATTTGTTCGCCTTTATTATGCATGCTTACATTGTCTTTCTTCTTAGAGGGTCAAATGTCATGTAAGTGTCTATGGGAAGTGCAATGTTAATACAGTTATATAGGCAGCTCAGATGTGAGACCCACCACCTTGTTGTAAATACGTTCTCCTCAAAACAAAGGATGTTCCCAATACCATTTGCTACAATTCAAACACTAAAAGTTTTTACAAATTACAGCAGATGCTCAGGAACAGCATTTCTTTTTTTTCATTCTGCTTCCAGTTGTGGACTACATAATATTTGTAAGTCAGAATAGTTAAATCAGAAATAGAGTTTACTGGTCCAAAAAGACAGACAAAACATTTCCCCTAGCAATCACTGTCAGAGGGTATTTAGAAGTGCTCATTTTGGCTTAGCAATAAACCGTAATAACGCTAACTTTTTTATCATCGTCACGCATACAGAGCTAATGAATTTATAACAACTTTTTCTACAAAAATTCTATCAATATCCTCATTTTGATCTTTTAAGTAAATAGCCCAAAAACACAGAAAAGGGGAAGGATGTCTTTAGATACAAGAGATGACATATGGACACAGATATCAGAGTAATTCCTGATCTTTTCACTATTTAAATATGTACACATTTCACCTTTTCCTGGAGACATTGTATGACATTTACAGCAGGGTAAGGTAAATGTAATTCCCCTTTCCAGAAGGTTACAATAATTTTGTGTCACCTTCAAGTTAATTCAAACATCAGGCTCAAACTAATTTTACACAGGAAAAAGAATGAAAAAAACCCTTTAAATGCTGCTTGACACCAGCAGCTTCTATGAATGAATATTAGAATTTCCAATATTACTAAGTAACCATACAGTCTAATATGTGGTAAAGAGCATGTAAATATTTAATTTTAAAAGTTACTATGTTAAAAATGATCATTTAAAATATTTAAAATTTCATACTGCTCTCAGTTAGATCCCACCTGCTGCACAACTTCAGGGGGGAGTTCTGATTTCCACTGCTTCAGTTGTCGGGATGCAAAAGAATGTAGGGCATAGGAAATGGTGCCGTATTCTATCCACAAGGAGAGATTAGAGCTGTCAATCTCTAGGGCTCGCTTGAAGCAATTCAAGACGGGAGTAGAGTGCTTCCAGATTGGGCCATCACTTTTCAATTCATTTGAGTTCAACTTGTCCTGAATACGACTTGCTCGAGCCAGCGCCATGCCAGCCCATGAATCAAACCTATGCAAGCAAGAACACAGCACATGAACAATTTCCCCGCTAAGCATTACACTGAACAGTGTAGACAAGATTCATTTAGTTATATCTGCAACTTTCTCATCTTTTCATCATATGGTCTCTAAAAACAGATTTCTGCACCTCCTCCTGCCCTCATAGTGGAACAGAGGCTGTATAGCCTAAATCATACTGATTTTATTAAAAATGGTTTCCTTATAAAGCACTGTCCCCAGCAATTGTCATAGATGAAAAACAGATGAAACAAGGTTTATTTGCCATGCAAAAATACCATATCTATACTTCTAAAGGCAGCACTCCCATTGATTTCTTTTCTTAGTAACCATGCCATCCTGTCCAAACGTTGTCATCCTTTATTTCTGTAGGCCAGCCCACAGCCATTATGACATTTTGTATTGTTGGACTAATGGTCTTTATCATCATAATCATTTTCCAACATAAAAATTACAAAAACCAAAATGCATTTGCGTAGGAAAATTCTGATGAACAATAAAGATTGCTTACTGAGGGGACTGTTCAGAATCTAGTGCTGTGTTTTTTAGATCACTGACAGTACAGTCTGAAGAGTGGTTTCCGTATTTCATAATCTCACATTAACATCTAGGGTCAACTGCTCTGGAATTTTTCAATTTCACCATGACTCTAACACCAAAGGAATAATCATAATGTTCTCAGATTTCTGCTTGTAATTTCTTGCCAATTTAAATTGAAAACCCAATTCTGGTCAAGTGACCTCAACAGTCAGATTCCTGATGGGAATGGAAGGGCAACTGTAATACAGACATTTGAAAAAGTAACATCTCATATGACTGGGGTAAAAATACAATGCTATCACATAAAGCATCTTCTGAACAACAAAATGTCACACATTAAAGTAAAAATGCATTCCACTCGTTTATTTATGAATTTAGGTTTTAAGTTTTAGAACTACAGAAAAATGGGGAGGTGTGTTAATTTCTTTATCAGGCTTCAAACAGAAGTTTTAGCAATCTGCTAATCACGGTTCCCAGACTAGAAGATTCAATAACATTAAACTACAACTATTTCCTCTGTAGATTTCACATGTAAAATTGCTCTGTGCCTTCACTTCCCCTTTTGTCTCTGTTATGTGAGTGGATTTAGAAATAGTTTTCTTGTCTCAAATCTATCAAATTAGGGTTTTTGTCACTGACCCTGATCTATCAACTTCAAGGAGAATTAAAATGACAGCTAACATCTAATATGCAAACCCTATATTTAATCAGTAAATGTAAAGATTATTTAATTTAATTTTAGAAGACTGTTACTCAAAACATGCTTTATTTTTAAGATGAGAGAGCTTAATCTTGGTGGTATTTCAGTAAGTTGTAAATTATCAAGAAACAAGTTTTAGTTTAAATATCACTTAAATACTTTACTTGAGCTTGTATTCTGTGAGTAGCTTTCTAGCAGCAAGATCGATACTTCTACAAAGAGGTCAGCCTAAACAGTTAATCCACTAAAGAATGCTATTTGTGCTACAGCTACGCTATTAAACAGTGACATTTTTCATTCCTTGTCATGTATGAACATGCCAAAACAAAGAACAAAAGGTGCAAAAGAGAGCTATTGATTCAGTTCTTGCCTTTCCCAGTTACTCTTTATTTTAATTTAGCTTCCTCCCCTGGCTTCATTTTTTTTTGTTTTTATTTCAAAACAATCAAATATTTAACACTAGGTTTTGGGTTTTTTGTTTGTTGGGTTGTTTTACAGATGTCCTTAATTATACAATCGACCTATGATAATGGATTGCAGGTGGGCTTTTTAGTTTGTTTGTTTGTTTAACTCATTAAACCAAAGTATCTTTTGTTGTCTGCTTTTCAGTACTGAAAGTGAGAAGAATAAATGATATGCAGCAGGATTCAGTAATACTGACCTGTTTGGACAAATACAAATGTCGTGCATGTAAAATTTAATGGCCTTAGACTGTTCTTTATTCTTGAAATGATAGTCTGCCAGAAGATAGTACAACTCAGTCACCACTGGTGGAGAATAGTCTGCACCATCCGGGAGAGATGGAGCCTGAAAATAAAAAAGTAAAGGTTCACATTAAAAAAAATGTTCATACTAAATGAGCTGCACACTTGCTTCTTCCTTGTAGTGAAAGTAGCCTTTTCATCACAGAATGTAAAGGTATTGCATATGAACACAGTGAAAGCATTCACAGATACAGAGAGCATTTACAAACACTAACGAACATCTCGTACTGACTCCATATTAATCAGTATTACATCCTGCCATTCCAAGACTAAAAGCCTTGGTGGTGTCATTCTTATTTCATTTAAATGCAATTACCTGAGGAAATCCAACATCATGGAATAAATCACTCCCCTAACTATCTCAAAGTCAACATGAAAATAACACAATAATTTTTACTCCTTTCAATTTTTTTAAATGCAATTAATTATACCTTGCTGCATGTTCCTTCAATATAGGCAGATACAGCATCTAGGCTCAGCATAGGCTTGTCTGTTCGAGGAACAATTGTAGCAGTCTTCTTCAAAAGGTTGGCCAAATCGGCAGACACAGTACTGGTTTTGTAACTATCAAATTCCGGAAGAGTTTTAGGCTTAAAATACTCAAACATGAACAAAGCATCTTCCCATGTTAGATCAACCTGAAAAGTGAGGTAGATGAGAGGGGAAAAAAGTTATCTCAAATTCCAAAATTCTAAAGTCTACTAACAATGAGTTTCTATGGCTTTTCTAGTTTGTAAAAATATAATTATTACTCCAGCAGGAGACAAATTAATCCTCACAAGAACAGAACAACTAAAGGCGCCATAAATTTATGCTGCTCACAAATACCGTATACTGCTCACTGATTAAAAAGACTAAGGTATTGGGCTGTAACTTAGCGTATGTCACTGAAAAATAAAGTCATTCTACTTGCTTAGAAGAGTTGCTCAGAGAAGTTGTGCACAAGCGAGAATCAACTGCAAGCATCCTCAGTGACACTGAGATCATGGGTACGATATGAAGGAGAAAAGCTCTACACCTTCAATTTCAAACTCAAGTAAGAATACATGAAATGGGAATCAGACAAAATTCTGAGACTCAAAAATCTTCAAACTCTCTACGGAAAGGTACTTCCACTATTTATTCCTCATTTTCCCTTCACTTTTCTTTCTTGAAAACAGTAAAAAAAAATAATTTACAGTTCTCTTCTGTTAGAACAAGTTTTTCTCCTTTTATTCTTCATCTTATTCCTTACAGTCAGTTCTGCTTCTGTACTGAAAAATGGGGAAGTCACATTACTAAAAATCAATCTGTCAATGATTTCAGTAAGAACTTTTTCATCCAGAATTGCCCAAATGCAAAAGATTTATTTTTGGGGGAGCAGAGGGTAATCTCCTTATAGTTTCCCTTTTTCTTAGTTATTCCCATTTTCTCATTATCTTAATTTTCTAAGAGGTAAGTTTAAGAAACAGAATTCACAAATATTCAATGAGTAAAAACATAACAGTATTTGTGTATTTAAAAAGGTCTGTTCCAAGGAGCCTGACAATTGTTTTGCTTGTATGAAACTGTTTTTCATTTATAATTCAATGATCACTTGCATTTGGTAAATGCAAAAATAATCTGAGGTTTTTGAACAAAATCAATGATGTTTCAAGGCAAGGGATTGCTGCTTTTTCTGTCCCTTCCTTAATACTACAACTCTCTTCCCAAGGCACTCTGTACCTGATGTTCTCCCAAACTCAGCTGAAGTTCACACATTTCTCGTAAACAGCTACCAGATATTTACCACCATAATTTCAAAATAAGCTAGAATATAATTTACTTGCATAATTTTTAACAGTGACACTTTTCACATTCATAAACTGCAAGGCTGGCTGCTAAAGTTTTCTTCTCTCAAGCTGACTTTTTTCCTTTCTAATTTTCCTCAAACTCGAACTTCTTCTCTGTTGAAAACAGGAAAGTCATGGCTCAATAAAATCGATTTGTCAATAGTTTCAAAATGGCAGACTACTGTGAATAAGACTATACTACCATTTCATTTCAAAGATCTGACTTTCTATGTTCATAAAGGTGTCCACATTTTTTTAAATGAGTTTATTTTCTACAATATGTAAAATACATAAATTTTACAAGGAAATAAAAGTATTCTTTCTCCAAAATATATTAAGGTGCATTACAACCAAAGGTGTATCTTTCATGACTTCGGGATATTCCACTGACATTAAATAATACATATCTTACCTGCTGTACTGAATGTTCTTCTAGGTACCTTGCTTTGCTTTTTTTGCTAGGAAAGCCATATAAACAATAAAAACACTGTTCCAAGGCTGTTTCCAGCTCTTCTTTGTATGGATGAGTATCTTCAGAAGTGGATGCTGCAAGTTCTTTTTGTAGTACCTGAACCTACAACACCACAAATATCAATGACAAAGTCATCTGCAAGCTGAAGATTGCATTAAGTTACCTAGTTGTCTGAAGGCAGATGATGAAAATTACATTAAGGAACTACATGTATTTTTCACCGATTACAATCAAATACTACCCATGTTTCTGTAAACGCGTCTCATACAAGTAATTTCAATAGCACTGTAACTGCAATAAAGTGTTTTTATTTTTTTCCTATGTTAATTCTTGAACTCTAGATAACGACTTCAAGTTTCAGCCTTAAGATCATTCGACGTTTTCCATTAGACACCAAGTTGCTTCTGTGAATATAAACACTAGAGTTTGTCAACCCTGTGAATAAGGAAAATGCACTGAAGAATTTCTGCCCTAATACACAAACATCAATTTCCTCTGCGTGCAAAAAGGGGGGGTGGAGAGGACTTTGCGGAAAAAGAAGGGACAGCTAAGGAGAATCTGGCTAAAAGGGATATAGAATTACACAGCATGAATAGTATCATACAGATGCCTACATACCAAGAAAAGTGGCTGGATCGATCCCAAATAGCTAAACACTATAGCAAGTTGCTATCTTTAACTTCAACATTACAAGAAAAAGTACCCATCAGTAGTATATTTTGGAAGATGCTATTCCTCTAAAATATTCGTTAAAGAAAACTGCAACTGCATGCCAAAAGACAAAAGGTAATTCTTTGAAAATTTTCACTAAGCTGCCTTAAAAAGAAAACGAAAAAAGAACACATTACAGAAAGACATTTCAAAGTCAATAGAAACACATTCACTGAGAATAATCTGTGTAGTGCGATTTTGGATCTTTAATTCAAAACCAAAACAAAACCCACACTTAATTCCTGAGGTTTAAGAATCAATTCCAACAGGTTCCACTATGAAATTTAAATTTAAAAGTTCAACATGTAAATAGAAATTACATTCATAATATCTTACACATCCAACAGCAATATGTCGTGTGTGTCCCCAGTATCAGAGCACACCTGTTATGTCTAAAGAAAACTCATTTGGGATGGTAGAAGAGAAATGCTTCTACTGTAATTGTCATTTGGGAGACTGAAGGGTACAGAAAAATACCAAGTTCCCCACTGTCATTTGCCTCTACAGTTTTAGGAAGCTGTATACTACCAGGAGCATTCTATTCTACTGATAAGTAATTTCCTTTAACATTTTTCCTCTGATAGAAAGCGTCAATTTTCATTTATTCATTTTAGTAAGATCTGACTTCTCCAAACCAGCCACACCCATCTTGACACACTGGTTAACTTAGAGGAGTTTCCTCAACTGAAATCTTGTAGTCATAAACTGAAAATGCAAAGCATTCACCTATTTGCAATTCGTATAAAAGTTCATCATATTACTTTTACAGTACTACAGCTGCTTGTTTATCACTCATTTATCATTTTTCAACAATGAGGATTGTAAACTCAATTATTTATTCCTACAATGCATGCTACAAGAAGCTTCTCATCATGACTGGCTTTCCTGACACTACAAACACTGCGCATCATCACAAGGCAAAATTCTGTAACTCTACATGTAAGAAGCTCATCTGTAAGTGCCGGGAATAACTATAAGATGTTAATTCTCTTCTGCTTAAAAGATCTGTGCTAAGAACAGGGTACCATTTATTAAGAGTCAGAACCCTGAAAAATAAGAGTAAAGACAATTCTTAGAAGGCATTTCAATAAAATTTTGAATCACAGCAATCACCTTTGAGTCATAGTAAACACCTGATTTCCACTACTTTTCCTGTAAGAATTTATGAACAACATTTGAAATTTACAAAAAGTGTAGATAAGTAAGTTGAAAGGAAAATGTAAGCATCACAGGATACTGTAACAAAAGCATGATACTCCTACTGTTGCAGACAAAATCATATCTAACACCAGTAACAGAATTCTCACTAGAACAGTGTTCAGTACAGTCTCCTGTGTTCTTATTAATCTTTTAAATTCTTAGCAGTAACCCAGAATTGTTCTTAATAATTCAGACTTTGACTATTGCTAGAAGACTTAACTACACAGTAACAGGACAAGGAGTAATGGTTTTAAACTAAAGGAGGGTAGATTTAGACTGGATATAAGGAAGAAATTTTTCACAATGAGGGTGGTGAAACACCAGAAGGGTTGCCCAGAGAGGTAGTGGAGGCCCCATCCCTAGAAACATTCAAGGTGAGGTTGGATGGGGCTCTGAGCAACCTCATCAAGCTAAAGATGTCCCTGCTTACTGCAGGGGTATTGGGCTAGATGACCTCTAAAGGTCCCTTCCAACCCAAAGCATTCTGTGATTCTGTTTCTGTGATTCCAAGATATATCCTATATTCTGTGATTCTATGATTCTATGATCTTCTCTTGCAATCATCTTCAGCCACAAGCAACACAATGTACTTGAGCAGACAGCTGATCTACAGAAAGTGATCATTTAATACTAGTGCATAAAGCACACTTTTAACATTCCTGAAGCTGCCTTTCTCTTCAAATAATTAATCCCATGTTATTTTTGTCTTTCCTTACCCTTCCAACACCCTCGTCTCTGAAAATTAAATACTTCTCCTGAATAATACCATACTATATTTAAAGAATTAGGCAATTCTGTGACCGAGAACTGAAGATTCTGTTCAAAATACCTGATGATTTTTGCAAAGATCTAGCTGTAAATACATTTACAGCTCTCAATTACCTGTAGTTTATCCAGGTTGACAGGGCATACTATCAGACTCCCCATGTTGTGGATACAGGCACGCCATACAGACACAATTTAGATTCCTCACTTAGGAGCACTGCATCTGAGGGCAAGCTTGAGTCTGGAAACAGGCTATCTATTTTCATGAAGCACAGTGCCTAAGCTAATAAGCCCTCTGGACCCCAGGCAGATCCATGCAGAGGCAACTCAGGTGTACCACCACTATGCTCCTAATACCAGGGAGACTGAGGAGAGTAGGATGCCGAGATAATCTAATAGTCCTATACTGAATCAGCCTCAGTTCAAACACTGTTCATTAGCTCCAGCCCTACCAGGGTGAGACGACTCCTGCAGAACCCCTCAGGCTTGCCGTGCCATCCTTACTAGCTGTCTAAATTACTGTCCTGGACACACTGCTGCTCAAATGCAGAGGTAGATGGGGTCTGGCACTGAGCTGTGGTTAATAAGCTCCAGGGAGTGCTGAGAAGAGAAATCAAGAGATTCCTGAGTAGCTCTATGCAGAACTAATAATGATTTTCTCTTGGCTGAAGGTAATAAACCTGAATGAAGTCAAGCTCTGTAAAGTGCCACTGAAATATCCCTTTAGAGCACTGCACAATGAATGCCACGGTACCATATTATCTGGGTTTTGCCAACAGCCAGGCTATCTCAGACTGCCAGTACAGTGAAAAGCTGACCGCTTCAGTTTCTAAGCTAAGGATAAAGTGAGGAAACAGCAATACACCTAGAAATATTCTCCTTTGACCATGGGAAATTTATTTTCTGGGGTAACAATCAGACCTCAAGGAATAACCTTAAGGTCAACAATGAGTAGGTAACTCCTTTCCTCTGATAATGCTACAGCATTATTGCCCAGACACCCATTTCTGGAGCATATTAGATCTTCTAACACACTCATCTGAACAACAAAGTGAAGAACAGTCTTCAGACACAGGGAAGGAAGGAGTGAAGTAACTCTTCATTCTCATAATCTATGTTCAATAGATGAACTCTATATGTATATTTGAAGTTATATATAGTTAATAACATGAAAACAATAGAATTACTTTTTTTTTTTTTTCCAATCTGCAGTACATAAACAAAGGCAGGTATAATCAAATTAGTCAAATTTATCAAGAGCAGAACAGCCAAATACATCACAGCTTCAGGACCAAATCCAAGTAACATCACATGGTCTGTGAGCGATCAATAGCATTCCAGATGTGTAACTGAGGACAGAGGATGGCCTGCAAATCTTTACTCTTGTGATTTGGAAGAAACAAAGAACTAAGTTTAACTGCAAGATTCAAAACTGAATTTTCCTGGGTGAAAGTTAAATATACCCTTTTTTACATGTTAAATAGTATTTACCTATATTGAAAATGTGCAAACTTTACATAACACTTGACAAATTCAGTTCTGTGAAGTAAGCAACTTACTTAGAATAACTAAGAGAAGACAAATATGGAATCCCACTGGGTTATTTTAGCAGCGATTTTAAAGAAGTAACACTACTGGCTTTTTCAGCTTGTGAATGATGTACAGTACTATCAGACTGCTTGATATTCCTACTTTACTTTCAAATCTTGGGAACAAAATAAAATACTAGTGCAAGAAGCAAAACAGGGGAAAAAGCAGAAGAGAAAATTATTCTTCTCAGCGAGATAAGTCCACAGAACAATGGGAATTATGACAGGAAATAAACTGTTCTCAGGTTTATTTTCCATTTTATACATCAACACTCAAGAGTTCATTTACATTACTTGCCAGATTTTAGAAAACTGGCTTCCAAGCAGAGAACATAACTTATTATTCTAATACTTAGGTATGCTGTCATTCTTCTTACATGCGCTATTCTTAATTTTTCTTTTCTTTAATATGAGAGCTCTCACAGTTAAGACATTTGAATATCGTTTTGATTACTGAACAGAAATGAGCATGATTCTTGACTTCTTGTCTTTCTGAGAAGAAATCACCCTTCAAGGTATTTTTAAAAGCAAAGACTACACCCACATTCTTCCACTTAAAGGTCACTAATACTTGAAATCAGGTCTCACTGTCCGTGATGACAGAAAAATGTCCTTAAAAATTTAATTTTGCTTTATACAAATTTTAAACACTTCAAGGTTCATCTCAAAGCAATAGTTACAGTATCTTTGGTTAAAAAAAAAAAAAAAAAAAAGCCCATGTATTGAGTTGCTTAGCTTTGCTGCCAGCTAGCCACATTCCTGCTAACTATCCACATCTCTGCTACATCCGTTTTTATATTTAACATCTTTAACAACATGATAAGGTATATCAAGGATAACCACTCCACCTCTCTCAGCACAAAAAAGACTTCTATCCAAGTTCTTTCTATATGTTGAACTAGCAACGTTTGTGTTCCGGAGAACAACAAAACAAAAATAAAAACCTAGGAAAAAACGTACAATAAACAAAATAAGTTATGCAATGCTTTATAAAAGCTTTGAAAAAAGTATTTTCTTCATTTTTATTTCATATGAATGATTAGATTATCCTTCAAAGCACAAGATGGTTATCTTTAGCAGTATCTAAGTTCTGCATATCTTCAGAGGTAGTATACCTTCATGATGAAGTCAGCACACACCTCGGAGGTCCCAGACAACTGGAGGCTGGCCAATGTGATGCCCAAATACAAGAAGGGCTGGAAGAAGGATCCGGGAACTACAGGCCTGTCAGTCTCACCTCGGTGCCGGGGAAGATTATGGAACGGTTCATCTTGGGTACACTCAATGAGCAAATTCATAACAACCAGGGGATCAGGCCCAGTCAGCACAGGTTCATGAAAGGCAGATCCTGCTTGACCAACCTGATCTGCTTCTATGACAAGGTGACCCGCTTAGTGGACAAGGGAAAGGCAGTGGATGTTATCTACCTAGACTTTAGTAAAGCCTTTGATGCTGTCTCCCACAGCATTCTCCCAGAGAAGCTGGTGGCTCATGGTGTGGACAGGTGCACCCTTCACTGAGTTAAAAACTGGCTGGATGGCCGTGCCCAGAGAGTGGTGGTGAATGGAGTTCAATCCAGTTCGCAGCCGGTCACAAGCAGTGTTCCCCAGGGCTCAGTATTGGGGCCANAGTCACCATCCCTGGAATTGTTCAGAAAACGTGTAGATGTAACACTCCAGGACATGGTTTAGTAGACAAGGTGTTTTGGGTTGACGGTTGGACTAGAGGATCTCAGAGGTCTCGTCCAACCTTACTAATTCTATGATTCTATGATTCTCTTGCCCAAAGATTGCCATTTCTATCCTGCCTTACTTCCTGGTTGGGGGACAAAAGCCATGGTCACTGCTGGAATACCGAGGCAGGAAGCATGCTCCATCCATACAGACAGCTCAACTTCCAGAAAGACATTTGAGAGATAAGCAGGAAAGATGGGATGTTCTGTTTTGTCTGCTATTTTTCCTGACATTGCTTATGCTCCCCTGTCTTCTCTCTAACTAGTAGACTTGGGGTGATTGTTCACCTTCAACAGTTGTGAATTTAGAATTGTTACTCTTATTTCTCAGAGAACAGCTGAAAATTAAGAGTTATTACCGAATAAAATGTGGTTTGAGTATCTAAAATAAAATTTTGAATTTAAATCAGAGTAAACCTTTGCTGCAAGCAGGGCAGGGGTGTGGCTGAGCTACCAGACACAGAAGATAAAACTGGATATACATTTAGTATTCAGGTATTCCCATTCCACAGGTCACAAGCTGCAAGCAGTTTTATATGTTCATTACCAAAAATGAAACCCAAACAACCTCTGACTTTACCACAGGGAAGAATATACAACAATGACACATTACCATATTGCCAGTCATCTAGATGAATGCTGATAAGCGTCAGAAATTTTTACTAGCTTCAAACATTACTTCTGTTTATTTTTAAAGAGTAGAAGATGCATCTTCCAAAGCTAAGCACCACAAAATTCAAGTCATTCAACTGAAGTTTTATCATGATGAAGTGGCTGACACAGGCCCATATTTCTCCTAAGTACTCAGGATAATCACTTAACATTTCTCCAGTGCTTTCTCTTTCAGGGCAAGGTAGATCATCTACTAATTCCCATTTAAGATGTTTTTATAGTACAGAGTTGGTTATCCAAAGGCATCTCTTGTTTAGAAAGCATACCGATGGACCGGGGTCTGGAATAACAAGCCTTTTCTATTCAGATTAAACTGACTGAAATGTTCATGTGTTTGTCTGGGAGAAGAAGGGAAGTGGATTTAAAAGTGTATTTTTAACATGAAGACAAGGCAATAAACAGTCTGATATAACTTTGAAGTTGTTCCCTGCTTTGAGATAGGATTTGGGCAGATGACTTTCAGAGGTCCCTTCCAACCTAAATTATTCTACAATGCTAACACTTACATAGAACTTGAGAAGAGCACCATCTGAATTGCAACACCAGGATCTTCTTCCCAAATACTCATGAGCAGTGTTCAGCAGCATGAGTGAAGAAGGCAACATAGGAGTATCGGGACTCACTAGAAGAAAGAAGTTGGTAAACATTTAAGTGGCACAGAACTGAGTTAAATCCAAGTAGTCAATGCTTCATCGGGCAAAAAGAAGTTTCCCTGGTGGTAAAAAAGTGATGTTTGCATACCCCTCTACTCCTTTCAGCCACAAAGATAAGAAACAAGTATTTTCTTATTTATATTCCAGAGCTAGACAGTAAGGAGCTCAGCTCCATACATAAAAGTGAATAATTTACTCACCTTCTTCTCCTTGGTTCTGCTGCTGCTGCTGCTGGCAGCAAAGGGATCGAAAAGCATCTTCCTCATGCTGGATGATTCTGTGCAGAATAATCCATGGAAGCACTGAGGAAACGTATGGTTCTTTTGTTTCTTCCTGTACTGCCATGCTGCAGTCTATGATCTAATAAAGAAACAGACATTATGCAAACTGATGCGAAATAAAGTCAGGTGTGAATACTTTCGAACAACCCAAAGTTGGTAATGCATTTTATCCTAAGGAAATAAATATAAAGTTGAGTCTCAGCTTCTCACAACAAGTGGTGGTAAAAGTCCTACAAATAAGATTAACTGGTATGGAGAAGGCTATAAGATAATTTCCCCTACCCTGACATTCCTCCTACATGATCATCGTCCAACTCATTATTTCTCTGTTAATACCATATACAAACAATTCAAAGTGAGCAAACGACAATTCAAAGTAAGCAAGCGTGCAGCATAAATCCTTAAGTGTTAGTAGGCCTCATTACTGTACAAGAAGTTTATCTACAGCCCAGCAAGGAAGAGGAACTTAGTTAAAAGAGTTCCTGAATTCTTTATCATGTCTTACAACAAATGTTAAAAGACCAAATAGCATCATTAACAGATGCTATATAAATTATGTACCTGAATAAATTCTGAGCAATACAATGCTGTGTCATGGAACTGTTGTCCTAGCATTTCTCAACTGCCCATTTTATTGCCACAGTGCCAGAAATTTCTGAAATCCTATACTTTTCTCACATTCTTTCACACATACAATAATTTTTCTATTGGTATGTATGTATACAAAGAATTGTATTTATTATTACTACAGAAACCATTTAGGGTATTACAGTGAATACTCTGTTCTCCTAATTCCATTACATTCCATAATATAGTGACACATGTACAACTTTACACAATTAGAGTACGATTTTGTGAGTAGTGAAGGTCCTTGGCTTTTACTGAAGTAAATGGAGATTTGAGAGTTGCAAGCACACTGAATTTTGACATTAACAAGACTAGCTTCTTAACAGAACTGAGAGTCTGCCATTTGTTAGCTGGACTGAAAAACATTCATTCAGTAGTTTTAAGATTTGGAGGTACCTTCTTTAAAAGGCTAAAATTAGCTGTATTTGTAATGCTAGAAACAGTCCACACTTCACTATTTTTCCTGCCCTCTTCTTATCACCCTCTATTTTTACTGGAAAAAAAACATTCATGCTTGCAAGCAACTCTACCATGTTCGTAAGGCTTACGGGATCTTGTCTTCCAGCCCAAAGCACACACCACCAAGATCAGTGCCATAACTTACAAACTGCACCAGCCAGCTCAATCAGTCTTCGCATCATCACCATTTCAAACAGCGTAAAGAAAATAGTGTTGTTCCTTGGGTTATCTTACTACCATTCTTTGATTATTTTAGGCAGCTTGGTGTTTGAAGGTACCTGCTGTTACTGATTCTAGCACAGATGTGCTCAGTGTATCTCTAACATACTGAAAGGAAAATGAAGACTATGGAGGTAATGCTCATCTTCTCTCAACCTTCCCCCAACAAAAATGTAACCCAAAACATCACTGCGAGTGGGTGGCAATTCAGACAGCAGCTGTTGTCATGTCTGAAGGTCTGTAGTACACAATACCTCTTTCCTAGTGCAAGCAAACAGGTTACCTGAATCAGGTTGTTTGTTAATCGAACAAGGCTTGGTGTTATAGAAGAGTCTTTCAGGATGCTGCTGACTGACGATAATGAAGTATCTATTCCTAAGAGCAGTTGTGTTACCGTAGCAACCCACTCTTCTTTGGCAGAGGCTGCTGTCGTATTAATCATCTGCTGAATTGCTTCATTCAAGGCAACTTCGGAGCATTCAAAGCACTGCTTGTAATCTTTCAGTTTGAGCAGGGAGTCCTAGGGAACATAAATATGAAAAAAAATCTATTGTAAAGGTGAAGGGTTTATTTTAAACCATGAATGCACAGCAGAGCAGCAATAAACTATATACAGTTAATGTGGTTACTTTATTGAAATGATAACAGAACACCTTTAAATATGACATTGAAAAAGGGCAATAGGAGGTGCATGGACCCTGGATGACAAATATACAAGTAGGATCTAAATTTCAAAAAAATCATCACTGAATCTTTCTGCTGTAATAAGAGATGCAAGAAAAAATACTCAGGAAAGGGATGGCTGTAGGTCTAGATTTCTAATGACATGCAGTCTAATAAAGGCCCTACAGAAAAAGGGTTCAGATCTTTATGATCTCGTGCTACCATTTTATTACTTCATAAATAACAAAATAGCAACTGAGGCTAGAACTAGAGCAACATCCTCCTGCTTCTTTCTACTTTGCCAAGTTTGGGTCACAAGATGGCATGGAAGCTGCAGGATTTGGTTCAGTCCAGTTAAAAGAGCATTAGTCTTTTTTTGTGCAACCTTTTTTTTTTCCCCAGAGAACCTGATAGGCTCAAATTGTTCCCATAGCTGAGCTCATTTGCACGCTTATTTTCATAGCGCCAAATGGACTAAATCTATAGCAATTATACTGGATGTATCTATCAATGGTTTGTCATTCATTTAAGACAGATACACTACATCATAAAAATCATTCATACGCTAGAAAACTTTTAAGTTTCAGAATGGTTGTACATCACCACATAGTTAACATCAGCACAAGCAGGAAGCATTCACAGCAGATGCAGATAGCATGAATCCATCCATAAGATGTCTCTGCAAATGATTCAAGTTCATTTGAATTTACAGTTTTTCTGGCCATTTCATGTAGGCCTTGGACATCTTATATCTTTAGCCACATTCTCAGTTCGCAAAAGCTGGTATGTTGCTGATGATGTTGATAAAGCTATGCTGTTCAGACCATTTACAGATTTGGTTCCACGTTTTCTTTGTAAATAAGACTTGTTAACCATTAACACCCATTCTAGAAATCCTTTCATCCTGTTTTCAGGAATAAGTCTTAATCCCTTACTAAAAAAGATTTCTTAAGAAACAAAACAAACCTGTAGAAGCAGCAGCTGTGCTGGTCTCTCTGGTATGGATGTTACAAATTCCAGATGTTTTGCTCTGCCAAAACCATTAAAGCATAATGTTGGACGAAGCAGATGCACCACGGCATTATAATCCCCTGCCTCATACAGTCGCTGGATCTCTTCCAAAGACTGGCATCTCTCCAGAGATTTTAGGTTCTTTTCAATCTGCAAACATCACAGATGGCACAATCCAACTTCATTTTGTCTTCACATACATTTGATTACTGACATTTCTCCTCGCAGTTTAGCTGTAAAGTTACGTGAACTCTACAGCTACAACCAGGAATATAAACCAGGAGGAAAACACCTACTATGTAACACTTCATCCATTCCAAAGATTTTTAATTATATAGTATATGACTTTAGTGCTACAATGATTTAAAACTTTTTTGCCTCAAATCCCAAATCACACATTTCTACGCTGCAAGAATACATCCATCAGATGGACTTCAAAGCGAAGACGGTATCTCCTGTGTTGGAGTTCATCCCCCAAAACAGCAATAGAAAGAACAGAAGATGAACATCCCTTTATTTAAAAGTGTATGCAAATTGTTATGTGGAAACCAGAGTGCTGAAGTAAAGAGCTCATTTAAGCAAAGGTGAAATGTATGTTCAAGAACAGAAAACAAAACACTAATCTAGTAATCTACTGTTCTACATCCAGCTGCTCGAATATTTTTATTTTATATACATAAAAGCAATCTTAAGTTGTACAGGACCAACAGATCCAAAAGGTGCCTTTCTGAAAAGGAGATGATGGCCTTGACATCATTGTTAAACTATGAACCTGTCCTTTCACTCTAAGAAAAATTTTAGGACAGGTACGGTAAACTTCCATCACAAAAGAGCTAAATCATAGATGAACTTTGAAATTGGGAGGGATGGAATGGGGAGAATACCCCTGCAAATTAATTCTTACCTCTTCTAAAGAAACAATAGAATCAACGTGTAGATTAGGTAACCGTATCACGATGCTGCATTCATTGCCAGCTTTAGCTTGCATTGTAGTGGAGCTCTGTAGCATTTCAGTGCAGATATCATAGTTTTCAAGTGCCTGTTCCATGTCTCCCTACAGAAACAGTAGAGAGGGGGGG
>VZTL01014118.1:0-12390 GCA_013400535.1 Scopus umbretta
CCAGCCAGTGTTTTACCCAGCAAGAGTATGCCTGTCCGAGCCATGAGCCCCCAGTTTCTTCAGGAGAATGCTGTGGGAGACAGTGTCAAAGGCCTTACTAAAGTCCAGGTAGATAACATCCACGGCCTTTCCCTTGTCCACTAGGTTGGTCACTTTGTCATAGAAGGAGATCAGGTTGGTCAAGCAGGACCTGCCTTTTCATGAACCCATGCTGGCTGGGCCTGATCCCCTGGTTGGTGTGAATGTGCTCATTGAGCGCACCCAAGATGAACCGCTCCATAACCTTCCCAGACACTGAGGTCAGGCTGACAGGCCTGTAGTTCCCTGGATCCTCCTTCTGGCCCTTCTTGTAGATGGGCGTCACGTTGGCCAGCCTCCAGTCATCTGGGACCTCCCCTGTTAACCAGGACCGCTGGTAAATGAGGGAGAGTGGCTTGGCAAGCTCCTCCGCCAGCTCCCTCTGCACTCTAAGAAAGTGTTGCTTGCTATGACTTCAGTATCATTGTAGCCCACTAAGCAATTTGAAGACTTTGAATTGGAAGTGGAGGCCATGTAGGAAATGAAGGCAGATAGATAAAATATATTTATCTTAAGCGCATTATAGAGGTAATGTTTGTAGTCTCAATTGATGACAGACAATATGACTGGTCTGTACAATGGTAAGCCATAAAGAAGGCTCCAGTGGATGCTCGTTATGATGTGTAGATTTGTATATTGATTCTAATTAAATTTAAATACATTATGAATATATAAAGCAAATTGATTTCTTTTTTTGTGAATGAAAACATGAGTCCAAAATTGGCAAGGCTTCCAGTGATATTGCAAGTTAATAATTAGAATGAAACAATTTGAGTAACTCTGTAATTTAATTGAAGGATGGTCAGGTTGCAGCCATTAAGATTTTTCTTTTTAGATTAAATATCGGTAGTCAAACTAATGAGGCAATTAAAAGCCTAAATGCTTATTGTCGCAGTTGTTCATACTTAAGATGTGAGGCAGAGTATGAGATTCGACTTCATCCCTTCTGTTCTTTCCTCTGAAAGCTGTCTTATTTATTTTGGGATAAGGTGTTCAAAAGTATTCTTGGCATGTATTGTTTAAGATGTATATATTTTATTGGGAGTAGTAATTGTCACACCCTTCAGAACACAATTTTCAGTTCTAAGTTGAAGTTGTTAGCTTAGAAGCTTATTTTGTTGGGAGCTTCTTTTTAGTAGTACTTGAGAGGATTAAAGAACCATAAAATGTTTTCAGTTTTCTTGCTGAAGCAGACATAAGAGGCAGAGGAACTTCCTTATTCTCACAGAAAACTGAAGGACATTTAAAATTAAACGTGGTATATTAAAAAAAAAAAAGAATTTGTGATGTAGCCTTTTATGCAGTCATTTTATGTTGATACTTGGCTTTGTATTGTTTCCTTTCAGCAAGGTAGTTACTGACTTAAATTATTTTAAAACATTTTTTATTGTATTACAGGTGTATGACTTCTCATACCAAATTCTGAAACGTGTTTTTTCAGTTTAAAGTTCAGTATTCCTTTGTGAATGAACACACATTATGCCCTTTAAAGGCACATTTGATTAGTCTGGAAGTCATTCTTTATGAAGTAATTACTTTTATAATTATGTCAGAACCTTGTCTTTTGTTATGAACTGTGTAATTGACTGTACATTTCAAAGCTTATTGTAACTGACAGCTGTGGTTGACCTTCTCCTGGCATATATGTTAAATACAAGCAGGATGATCCATTATGTTTCAAAGTTTTGATTTTTTTTTTCTTGCATTGTTTGGTTTTTTTTTTCATGCCTCCAGTTTCCAAAGTTTGAGGGCAGTAGTAAAAGGGTTTACAGTTTGCTTCTGCCTCCTTTGTAGGACTCTTCTTTTGCTATAAAACCATGGTTTCTGTTTCATTCTTTGCTTGGATAAGTCTTTGTACCCTGAGACTCTATATTCATAGACAAGTAGGGTGGGCCTGTTGAGCCTTACCTGTAGTGTGAAATGGTTTATGCTCAGGATCTGATACTCACCCTTTACATGTTTCAAGTGGTTTTTACATTGGTCTAACTCTAATCTGGATGTGTAGGCTGAGTGCCCAATTTTTTCTGGAGTGCGCTGGGTTCTTTCCTGGAACACATCTCCTGGTTTAGTTTCATCTGACGAGACTAGTTCATGCGTGCTCAGGCCGTTCCACAATGTGAACTACAGTGAAGCCAGCGGGGGCAATGGAGAAGTTAACTTCAAAATCATACTCCTGACCCAAACTGAACTGAAAGATTAACCCTGGGATTTTTTTTCTGTCAGTGGAGGGTTATACAATGCTAAGGTACCTCCATTACTAATCATTTTTGCAAAGCAATGAGAAGAACAAAGCAGTTCTAGAAGGAAGGTTGGTGACAGATCTGAAGATCGGGGGTGCCACGCAGATAATGGCAAAATCTGTAGATCGTGGCTGCATTCACACTTTGTGGGAATGAGATGTTACAAGTCTCCATCCATTCGTAAAAATCTAGGCATACATCACAGTGTGATTTATTGATTTATTGATTTATTTTAAGGAGAAGGGCAATGGGCTGGATTTTGCTTCACATAAACATAAATAAAAATGTCACGGTAGTTCTGTCCGTTTGGGGGAGCAGGGTGCAGCAAGATTCTTTTCCTCTAACTTCAAATTACAGCTATAGGAAGAGGCAGTATAACATTTCATTTTAACTGGTATTTACTAAAATATTTATTACATGATTTTTCAGTAATATGAAATAATAATATTTTATGGTTTCCAAGTGAGCAAGGGGGATTGTGACAGTAAAAATAAAAGTTTAAATGCTTTGCACTTGGTTAGTACAAACAAACAAATTCCAAGAATGTTTAGTTCAGACATTTATCTTGAGTAGGTGACAAAAATGCAGACACGTGGCAGCCTAGATGCAAGACAAATGTCCCATTTCAAGTCTGTTCTGGAAATTTGTACATTTTGAAGTGGGTGGCATGTTTTCAAAAAAGAAAAAGGAAAAAGTGCTTCATTGTTTGAAGCCTCATTAGACTTTTAATAAGCAGAGTAGAGGCTGAGGAAGAATGTTGAAACAGTTGAAAGCTCTATATATTTTAAGTGAGTTGCATTCCAGAAGGCTCTCAAATAACTAGTTTTCTTTCTTAAATCTTTTTCCTTTATAATTAAATATATAATGTGTCTTGGCTGGCATTTTTGATTGCTCCCAATAATGGGAATGATTTGTAATACATAGCACTACTGTAATCCCACTCATGTTACATGATTATTGTACAGATAAGTGTTGTATGAGGGTTTCTTTTCGTAGGTTCATGTATGTTAAAAGTATTTAAATTAAGAATTTAAAAGTATCAAAAGGCAGGGGGGACTTTAAAAAGTAAGATTGTAGTATTTGGCAATTTGAACAATGTGGTATGGCAAGATTTTGGGGTTTCCACATAACTTGGTTTTAAATGATGTTGACTTTTAAATTATAACAGTGTTTATATTAACTGTTTTGTGGTGGGAAAAAATTTAGCTGTGTCAGTGGTAGAAGTCAGAGGTTTGTGCAGATGCATATAGGAACAGTTGGCGGATGTTGGTATACTTAGGATCAGAGCATGAACTGTGGAAAAAGAGAATGACATTGATGAAACTTGCGGTAGTCTAAGTACCTTTTTTGTAATGTTGACGTTAAAAAGTCAAAAGCTGGCAATGTTAATTATCATCTGCAACAATTAATTTACACTTCAAGAGGTCTTAGCTCATTTGAACTTTGTAGAGATTACAGCTGTGGTCTCACTATTTAAATTGTGAGGATTGGAAACTTGTTTTTAAAGGCACCAGTGTAGTTAGAGTTACATGTTCAAGAGGCCTGGTAAAAGCTTGTTTCTGCTGTTTCCACTCTGTTTTGAGCAAAACTTAGACGTTATGTAGCATCTCTGAGATTAGACCGTGGGAAAAAATGCAGGGAATTATGTAGCCAATACGTTTACTTGCATTGTGTTCTGCAGATGTTTTGAGGATGCTACCAGGGTTTTTTTCCTTCTCTTAAAGTGCTATAATGAGCATCAGTGCAATTTAAAGAGAAATCCAGAGACTAGAATAACTTGACTATAAAAAGCAGCATTAATTAATTACGTGTGTGAACTAGCATGGAAGTATATGTTCCTCTCACTTAGATACAAGTAGAGGAGGTAGGCTGGCCCCTAGATGATCTTTTTTGATGATCAGCCCTGTGTAGGTTTCATAGTTCCTTCTGCTGTTGTAGGATATCATCATTCAGAGGTGATTTCCTTCTTTTCCATGTGTTCGCTTACTTTGTGCGGTGCGACACGATCGAATTATTAATGATACTCAGAATACCTAAAAAAATTGTTTAGTAAAGTGTTTGCAAGCATACTAATGGCTTGTAGAAATGTGCAATTTAGTAAATCCTAATAGAAGTAATGTGGAATGTTAAACTATGCACCTTGAGCTATTGTCCTTTTCTCCTTATAAAGACGTGTTTTTTTTCTGCTGTCCTCCAGAAGAATTAGATTGTTGCTTGTTTATCTAATAAAAAATGTTTACATGTTTACAGAGACAGCACTTAATGTGATGAATTGGAAAGGAATTTAAACTAAATAAAAAGTTAGTATATTACCAACTTATTCTAGCTATTTTATAATATAATGGAAAAGGAGGTGAATGGGGTGTTGAGATGACAATTTTGTATACATCTAGATATTTGAAGGGGTTTCACTTGAAACCTGATGGCGAAGTTTTGAAGAGTAAGCGTATTTTGCTGGCTCTGCATAGTTGATACTTATGTGTGAATGAATGTATTGTGTATCTTCAACAGTTCAGCAAAGAACTGGCATTCTAGAGGTGGAGAAAAGTGGCCACGCTATTGTTGTGCCACTTTGGAGAGCTCTGAGAACTAAAAATGATACTGGCCAAGTTGAGGCAGCCCTCAGAAGCTACTTGAAATTTGGTCTCTTCCTGTCTTCTGCAGGTAGTTCCACTCTCTGGATACTCCATGTCACCTTGTGCTGTATTCTCGCAGTGCAGCTTCCTCCTTCCTCTATAGGCTTGCACAGGTTAGCCCGACGCCCTTTCTCAGGTTCTGTCATAGTAACCCTATTTCTAGCTAGATCTAGAACTTTTATAGCCCTTTTCTATTGCCCATTTTGTCTGGCATAAATAGGGCAGAGAATATTTTGTGATAACTGGAAATTTTATGTGCTGTTCTTGTATATGCTTTCCTCCTACATTTTTTTATTTTGTTCTCTATCACATGCTTTTAAACTAAACTTTGAATCCTAGTCACTAGGAAAGCAATAACAATTTTTGAAGCTTACATTTAGGAGTACTTAGCTGTGTCTCTGTTGGAATTGTAACTTTTAATTTTCGTTCTTAGCTTGTATTGAATATCTGTAAAAGTTGGAAAAATGGTCATGAAAAAAAATTGTATATGTAGCAATGATGGGAAGCCTGAAAACTGAAACTCTAGAGAAGAATTTTTGACTGTTTTCCATCTTGAAATTTTAGTAATTGTGAGTGGATCAGGATATTAATAGAACATGTCTAGAACACCCAGGAATTTTGTAAATTAAGTAAAGCCTGTCCAGGGACATGAAAGAGAAGTTGCAGACTCCTTTTTCTCACAGTGCTTCTCTCGATTATCTGTATAAATCCACTTTATTTGTGTCTTATACCAGTTTAAAAATTGTGATATTCCCCCCTGCCCCTTGAATTTTTGTTCTGATTTAAAAAAGAGGTCTCAGTTGATTAGCTTGAAGAATTTGCTGTGTTTGAGCTTGAGAAACACCCCTGTGTATGTGTATAATAACACAGTTATCTTCTTTTCTTTCAGAATTTCCAAAACGTGTATGGTTTTGTGTTCAAACAAAAGACTAGAAATCGGAATAATCTTCACATTTCTTTGAAGAAGAAGTTAATAATGCAGCGAAGGCAGGGAAGAGTCAGTGCTGGATTGCTTTTGCTGCTTTATCAAATTTCTCAAGTTGGACTCCAGAACATTCCTTCTGTTACCCTTGGGGTACTTGCACTGAATATTTTTCTCTTTCTGAATCCTGTGAGGCCACTGCCTGAAGTGTGCATCAGTGTAAACGAATGTTTATACAGAAAGAACTGGCAGCGTTTGCTGCTTTCTCCTGTCCACCATGCAGATGACTGGCATTTATATTATAACATGATTTCCATGCTTTGGAAGGGGATAATGCTCGAAAAAAAGCTTAAGAGCATATGGTTTGCATACATAATTGCAGTATTTTCAGTGCTGATTGGAGTTGTTTATATGGTGCTGGAATTCATACTTGTGAAAATTCTGGATGATCCTTCATATGAAATGAATTGTGCTGTAGGTTTTTCAGGTAAGGCACATAGTTTGTCCAATTTACGTATGTAAAATTAATACTTATAGGTACTATATAGCAATATTTGTTGAATACAGGAAATGGATGGGTCTACATCCATATGCATGTATAGGCTTGTTCTGTCCATAAAGTTATCCTATTTTTTTATTAAAAAAATGGGTACATGCTGTACTCTTGCTGTTATTGGGACCTGACATTAGAAGGCAATTCTTCCTTTTCAACCTCTGAGAAAGGTGCTTCAACACCTCTGAGGGTTCCCTGTGGTATTTGAATCCATACTAGTTTTAACGTCCTGGTAGTTGCTCATTTGGAGCTTCAGATATTCTCTGGTCACCCACCCTTTGGTAATGAGACATGCCCAGTTCTAATATTGGCCTTGATGGTGGCTCTGGGGGCTCTGAGTGCAACCTTGTCCCCTGAGGGGTTTGGCTGCCTGTGCTCAAGGATAACTCTGATACGGGGCAGCTGCAACCCACCTCAGACCAGTGGGAAAAGAGGTGTGTGAGATGGCTGAGAGAAGCCTCACCGGGGGCCTTCTATCCCATTGCTCAGCAGCTGCTTTTAAGCTCAAGCCCTCTGTGTCGTCCCTGTCTGAGCTACGTTGTGTCTGTGCCTGGCCACATAGGACCTGGGCCCTGCTTTCATTTCCTGACTTTCTTTGGCCCTGCTTTGTCAGGATGTGCCTGGTGATATGGGCTTCTGGCCAGCCCCCCTTAGCATCACCAGCCTGCCCTGTGCACTTTGCTCGAGGACTAAGGGACTGGGCCCCTGCTGGGGGGATTGCCGCCTGCCTGCCTCCTTGTTCCCTTCCTTTGCGGATCATCTCACTCTTGCTGTTCCCTAACGGTGACTGCAGAACCCTACTGAATATTTATCATTAGTGGTAAAATGACTGAAGTACGTGCACGCAGTCCAGTCTCAGCTGGACTTTCCAGGGCTAGCTCTTACATGGTACTCCAGCTATTGCTGGCTGATCCGTGGGTGAAGTGTGCTCTGTAATATTATTCTCTGAACAACCGGGCGGTGCTGCCATCAAGCTTCTTTTCAAACCTCCTTTCTTGTATCATCCTAGCCCATAGGATGAGAAGTTGAGACCTAGAAGTTGTGAAAAGTATCCATTTGAGGTCCTCTCTTACATAATCCTTGTGAGGTTTTTCCTATATCTTCCTATTAGTCCGTTCCTTAAAACAGCCTAGTACCAATGCGGTTCTTGCTAGGAATGAGAAGGGTGAATATTTCAAGAATTTATGATGAAACTTCATTATACAGTGTAACTGGGAATATAATACTACCATATAATTGGGTAGTGTTGAGATTTCACTATAAGGTTTTTTTACCTATTTTTGATTTTTTAGTGAACTAAAAAGGTAGTGGGTCTAAGCTGCTATCTACTAAGCCATTTGTGCAGAGGACAAAAAGTCAAGCTTTCTGTCAATTTAGGGATTACCTAATTGGACTTTAACTTGCATGTTCTGCAGTATAGATAGTTGAGATCTAGCATCGAGTATTGCAACCTGTTCTGATGTGACATAACCTTCTGCAGCATCTTTTGAGTATTCTAAGCTTGGAAACGTGGGACTGCAGCCTATGTGCATTTGACCATCATTTGGGTAGCAGATTAAAGTAGCTCTGACAGAGTTAGTATCCATTGTTGATCTTTCTAAACTTTCAACATTCTCAACACGATGTTAAGCATAGATAATTTCTCTTCAGTTGGGGCAAGTGGCATGTATGTGGAACAGCTGCTGAAGAAAGTATGAGTATTTCCTGATAACAGCTGTTTCTTTAAGAGCCAATCTGTATGTGTATTTACAACCCATTCACTGTACCAGGCTTTAAGAGTTTTAGGATGCCTGGATTTTTGTTTTAAATTATTTTATTTTAAGTGGATGAAACAGGTCTGCCTCTTGTCCCTCTGGGTGGAACCTGACAATACACCAGGTCAGGCAGTTCCAATGGACACTTAAACCTTAAAAAAAAGTAAAAGAAAAGTAATAAAAGTTGAAGCTGTGCAGACAGGGTAAGCCAAGGGTAGATTGGATGGAGATGACTCCTAAACTACGCTGCTGCTGTTGAATATTTCTCACCTATAGTAAATTCATAGTTTCTGAACAAGTCTATTTTATCAGCAGCAAAAAGTGTGAGCATGTGTGTATATGCATACACACATTCCTGTTTATATTTGATTCTAGAATAAAAATATTTACATAACTGGATAGATTAAGGAATTTTGCTATCTGTTTTCTATGATGTTAGAAGGGGAGGGAAACCTTTTTAATGTTTTTATTTAGTATGTCTGTATTGATGTTCAGCTCTGCTATCTTTTCCCTGTCAATTTTTTTGATTTTTTTTTTTCAAACAACTGTGTGCACTTTCTTCTGAGAGAACTCTTTCAAAAACATTTTGGAAGTTCCGACAAATTATGTGAATTCATTCTGTCATATCGGTTATTGCTTGCATGATAAAACAGTTACAGTCAATTAGAACTGAATGATTATTTATTGTGATTAAAGGTGATTTATCTACTTTTTTTTCTAGAAACAAGTGATTCTGGAGTATGTGTAAGATAATTTTCCATTAATGCAGAACTTGAGCTGACTGTTGAGCTTCACATGCATCTGTTTGTCTTGTTTTCAGTAATTACTTTTCTCAAGGAACATTTTTTTTTAGTTCAATAATTTGTCAATTATTTCAACTAGAAGTCCCATTTTAAAATTATGTTTATATTGTTTTGAATACCTGAATGGCTACAGTGCATATTAAAAAGCAACTTACAATTGGCTGTTATACAAATATGTAAATTTTTATCCTTTTTTTTTTTCTTTTACGTTACTGAAAAGTATCACTGAAAAAACAGCTTAGAACTGTTGTTCTGGCATGCAACAGTATGCTCCATAGTGCTGTGAAACTGCATGGCATTTCAGTTTCAGTAGTTAAATTGTTTGCATTTCTTTATTATTTGGGCACAAATACTTCTCTCTTTATTGATTTCTTCTTGTCTGCAGGAGTCTTGTTTGCTTTGAAAGTTCTTAACAACTATTACAATCCAGGAAGAATCAGCAGTGTCCTTGGATTGCAGATACCCAGTAAATATGTTTGTTGGGTGGAGCTGGTGGCTATTCATTTAATCTCTCCAGGGTAAGTGCATTTAATATTTCAAAGTTAGAAGAAGAGATTTGGGCTGTTTGAAGTAGTTTGAAATGTATTATGAAGTACGTGTAGTGTTAGCTGGTATCCAATGGAGTTGTTGGGGCTACAATTAAGTGTTGAGGCTACAGTCTGCTTTTTTCCTTAACACCCTCTATTTTGACCACCTTTCAAAATAAAAAACTGAAATCCTGTGCCCAGAATATATTGCTAAGTATTTGAGAGAAGATAACAAATGTTGATGGACAAAGAAAAGGGACATGCGTTTTCAGCAACGTAACTAAACTAATATATTGTAGTGCCAAGGGCTTCATTAGCAAAACAGCATTCCACTGTTTGCTTGCGATTTCTGTCCTAGTGCCTTCTGTCCATTTGTTGTAGTCACTCCTGTAATTTATGATAGAGCTATCATACAGTATTCCACAAATTTTATGCAGTTTCTCTGTCCTGCAGTGCTCAGTTCTGCCAGTGCAGTTCATCTGCCCCTACCTGTGTGAAACTAGTGCCTTTCTCTTTGGCAGTTGATTCCTGGAGTTCTAGTTGCAAATCAGTAATTTTCTTGTATAATATAACTGTCAGTCATATTGGAGAATATATGTGAAGTACAGACACCAAACTTACAAACTACCAAATCACAGTGTATATACAATTTCCCACTTTTTAGAAAGGTTTTAAAAAAAGGAAAAAAACAGAACAAACGGGGAGCAATACTGACTTACTCCTCATCAGATACTATGATATAGCAGATAGAACATTTCTTAGACCAGAATGAGAATTGAAATGTTACTTATGTTAAACACTGGTTTTACTGCTTTATGGTGTACTGCCTGATTGACTACAGCAAGGAGTTCTAGGTTAAAAGACAGAAGAACTGCAGAGTGCTCTGTTCCAAATGCAATTTTAAGTGTGAGCTGAGAGGTCACTTGCATGGCATTACTGCAAGTATAAACCCAAAGTGTTCAGTGCGTTAAAAACGTTCTTCTGAAAAATGTAAACTGTCGTGTTAACTGAACGTAGGGTTTGTTTTGGTGATATGTTTAATACTACTGTTTATTTTATTATTAAAGAATAATGAAAGAACATTACATCTGAAGTAAAACCATGAGCATATCATACTGTATCTGGTAGAGGAAAAACATGAGTTTAGTGGTTGGGTGCTGTTGTTTTTTAGTTGCATTTGCTGCAGAAATGTGTTTGGGGTAAAAAGTGTATAGAAAGTCTAGAAATAATGCTAAAAACCTCTTCATAATTTTATGGAAGCTTAGATTGCTCTCTGGTCCAAAAAGCCGCTACATTGTTACATGCAATCTTGATAGTTAGGACAATTTCACAGCACTTAAATGGTAATGGGGGCCATAGAAAACAAGTAGTAATCTCCAGAAATTCATGTCCCAGAACACAACATGTTTAATTAGTAACTGCAAACTGCCTTGAAATGAGCCATGACAATTGTAGCTCTCAGAGCATTGCTCTTACATGCTCATCTGCGTGCTCAGGGCATGTTGTAATATTTGAAGCGTCTGATTAAATGGTGTCCCTTTGTAAATCAAGCTGCATAATTTAGTTTTGAATAGATAAGAGGTCAGTAATTGGGGCAGAATTCTGTCCAGTCTGAAATACACGCGATAAATTTGGACCTGCCTTAGTGGAATGATGTATCAGGATCACCTGAGAAGCCATAACCAATGAAGGATTCAAAAGTAATATTGAGGCTATTGAAAACTTTGATTTGTGTGCTAGCAGAGGATTTAGTGTTTTACTAGCATCTGTCAATTCTTTTCTTTCTCATTACTGTTTTTGTTATGGGGAAATTTTAAAAGACATGTAATATGCTTCTAATGTTCACCTTCTGTAAAGTAAGGATATTGAGATGTAGATTTTTTATAGCAATCCTAAGTTTTGTGGAGATGAGCTGGGGACTCCTGAGGTAGTAGGAGACAACAAGGAAACTTCCGTGAAACAGCATGAAACACAAGGGAAACAAGGGGCGTTCCACTAAGCAGGTGACATGGCCAACCGCCCAGATGAAATGCCTCTACACGAACACACACAGCATGGGAAACAAACAAGAGGAGTTGGAAGCTACCCTGCTGCTAGAAAGCTATGAGCTGATTGCCATTACTGAAACTTGGTGGGGTGAATCCCATGACTGGACTGTGGCTATCAAAGGCTACAGGCAATATTCAGAAGGGACAGGCAAGGAAGGAGTGGCAGAACTGTTTTCCTCTACATAAAGAAATTGATACAGCGTGAAGAGCTGTCCTGAAGGGTAGCCATGAGCAGGTCGAGAGCTTATGGGTAAGAATCCAAGACAGAGGCAACAAAGGGAACCTTGTGGTTGGTGTCTACAACAGGCCGCCTGATCAAGGGGAGCCTGCTGACAAAGCTGCCTTCCTCTAGCTCCAGGAGGCTTTGTGCTTGCAGACTCTCATCCTACTGCGGGACTTAAACCACCCAGACGTCTGCTGGCAAAATAACACGGTGAGCTGTAGGCAATCCAGGAGATTCCTAGAATGCATTAAGGATAACTTCTTAAGCCAGGTAATAGACACCCCTACCCGAGGGGATGCAATACTGGACCTGATGGTCACCAATGCAAGTGAGCTCATCAGTGACGTTGAGAGGCAATGAGATTGGAGGCAGCCTGGGCTGCAGTGATCATGCATTGGTGGAGTTCACGCTCCTGAGGGGTATGGGAAAAGCGAGGTGTAGGGTCAGGACCCTAAATTTTAGGAAAGCAAACTTCCGGCTCTTCAAGGAGTTAGTCAGAAGGACCCCCTGGGAAATGGCCCTCAAGGAGAGGGGAACAGAACAGAGCTGGCAGATCTTTAAGGACACCCTCCATAGAGCACAAGAGCTCTCAGTCCCCAGGTGTAA
>VZTL01014125.1:4550-20654 GCA_013400535.1 Scopus umbretta
TTTTTTTTTTTTTTTTTTTGGGGGGTGGGGTTGATGGTTGGACTAGATGATCTCGGAGGTCTTTTCCAACCTTAACAATTCTATAATTCTATGATTCTATATACTCAGCTCTTCTTTCACCTGAGAGATTTGGGCTATGTCTTCAAGATGACAATCAGCGCTAGCTGCAGAGAAACATTTACTCATTCTAAGTGATACGGTTCACAAACTAGAAGTATAGTCACATTATCATGGTCTATTTAGCTACAACATACTAGTCTGTATAGCTGTGTTTTACTTCTGATGGTACCTACATTGTACAGTTAAATCTAACGAATGTTTATGCGTATGTCTTTACTGGCCATGTGTATTTGCCCTTAGAAAGCCTCTCCCAGGACCTCCATTCAGCATGGTTGCCATTAATCACAGTTGTCACTGATTTCATGCCATTGATGCAGCATCTTGCAGAAGACTTCAGTAACGCTTGTGAGGGTCATAATTTTTCTTATTCTGATCTAACTTTATTGATCCTCTCCAGAGAGGAGCAGCACCCCTCACAGCTTTACGGGACCATTCAAACAATCAAAGAATGATTTATATTACCCTTAAGGAAAAAGACATCAAGACTTGTTACTTGTAGGCTGAGATTTTCTCTGAGATCTCAAGCTGTCAAAATACTAAACACAAGTCAGGATATCCCTGAGTAATGGAAAGCACTGCAAAACTTTATAGCATTTTTAGGCTTCATGTTATAATTGGGTGATGCTTCCACTTAACATGCAATTTATTTTATTCAATATTGATAAGATTTAATGGATGATGTATTTGATTCAAGGCTTTGATACAAATGTAGAGTCTTAATTAACAAGTGATATATCTGATGCAGTGAATAATGCATCTGATTTAATAGAGGATGCACTGCATCTGCAGCTAAAGGTGATTGGTCTTTTTAGTGAGAGATTAATTCATTTCAGAAGATGATGTATCACTTTCAATATGAACTAAATCAAATTTATAATACTTTTTTTCTTTTTGCAGCATGCAAAGTAGCACAAGGAACAAGTTTGCCCTCAAGTGGACTTCAAAGGCAGATCATACCTCCAAGGCACCAGGCAAGTTGAATCAATGGTTCATTCATTCATGCTGTGATAGGGGTGGAACCAAGTTCTAATAAGCCACTGCCTTCTCATTCAATCTTTACTTTATTTCTGAGTAAAATTACATTAAAGTTATTTAATTAGAGATCCCTAAAAGTGTAATAATCTTTGTATTAACAAGAATTGACAATAATACTTGAAAGATTCAAGGCGCAAAAGCTATTTGAACTTGAGACATTGATGTGGTAATAGAAAGAAGAAGGGCATCTTTAAGCTTGTATTTCTCCTAGGTCACAAAAAGAAATTGGCAAATTTGACAGTGTGTGCTTTTATTTTATAAATTCATCTCATCAATACCACTGGTTTTACATATCCTAAAATTGGGAAACAAACTTATTTGCTAAATCATCAGAAAGAGTCAGGGGGAGAGCTTTAGTTTAGGTCACTGGAGTTTTCAACTCCTGTTTGTAGACAACTAGCCAGGTCTATCACACTGAAAACACAGGAAGGCTATGTGGAGTCAATATTCCATTTCCACTTTCTGCAATGTGAAACCTCTGTGTTCACTTATTATTCTATCAAGCCTTTATTTTTCTGTTCACAGCTCCATAAATTCAATACTCTATGCTTTTAATCTAATTTGTTGACAAGCAAAAATGACCCAGGTTCAAGACAATGCCAGCTAGTTTTTTAAATTAAATATTTAGAACTAAAAAAGTATTAGGACATGCATATGTAACCCAATGAGTATATAATGGCTGTCATACTACTACATAATATCCCTAGTAATTTAATTATAAACATCTGACTGTTTGGTATTTAAACAAGAAAATGACTGTTTAAGCACTATGCAGTTAAAGAATAATAAACCTTCTGGCATGTTCTTCATTCAAAATATTGCACTCGGAAATAAGATCAAGAGAGATTCACCAGCAATGAAAAACTATTCTAAAGTAAACTGATTTTATCTTTCAAAATATATGATGTATCTTGTTGTTGTCTTGGAGATATACATTCAGTTTAGTGTGTATCAAAACTACAAGCTAGAAGTAAACCAAGAAAAAATATTTTTATTTTTAATCCTTGTTTCAATTTTTCACCCAAAAGTAAAACCTTTCTTTTGATTCAAAGCACCAAGAATAGGATTGGAAAAAAGATTATGATAAATTTAAAAAAAAAAACTTAATTTAAAAACAAAAAGTTGGATCATACTGAATTAGGTTTTACACAACATAAAGAAAATAAGTACATCTTCATTATGCTTAGAAAACAAAGGATAGTTTGTCTGAAGTACGAAGTAGGAAAAGATTTACAGGTCACAGTTTTTGACAGATCATGACATATATTTCTACAACCCAAAGACTTGCAGAGATAAATCACTGAAAAATTGTATCTGTCTGGCCCACATTAACTCTCAACAAGTGATTTCATATCATAAGAAATTGTGAGCTATCTATGACTTAGCTCTCTATAACAATAGATTTAAGCTATTATGCTTCACTTTTCAGTGATCAAAAGTATTAACAACAAAGTTCTGAAGATAAGAATACTATGCAATGGCAAATATGTGTTATCTATATCATACATGATTCAAGGTGCTAAAAAGTTAGAGTTAAGCATGTATTCTTCCATTTCCCACCTCATGGTGGCAAAATGCCACTGCAGGATTAAAAATGAGAAAAGATGGCATATTATTATCCACTTTCTGCTGTATGAGATATAGAATAGGAAAAAAGTAAACAGAGGTAAGAATATTTCTATGGAGTGTAAATTGCTTTTTAAGTCTTGCACAAAATGTTGTTGTCTTCTTCATGTGGTTATAGAAGCAAGAATATACTACTACTCTTCATAGGATTGCAGAGGGTGTAGCCTAGTTTTGTTTATATGCATGTGCCACCTACATAACTGCTCTTTTTGTGGTTCTGAATTACAGCGTTTTAGTTTGGTGATGGATTAGAAAAGTATGTTGAAATCTACAGCAAAGCTCTCGTACCTTCTTGTTGCTAGAAGTTGTCCAGCTAGTAGAAAGCTGCTAGAGTTCATAATTTCAGGCTGTTGTTTAAGGTGGTAATCCATCAGAAGTTAAGATGAATACATGACAGCAGTTTTCCAGATACTGGCTATGGAGAAATGATGAGGAAAGATAAGCTTTTAATGGTTACAGAGAATGCCCATATGCCACAGGATATGTTCAAAGGTTCCTGAATATGTGATCCCCTGCCTTGGTTCAGGAGTACATCCTTCTCTTATCATGGAGGAAAGTACTTATTTTTGGATCCAAAAGTGATATCTCCCAAGAACTGTAATATCCCGTGGTTTTTATTTCTCAATAAGCTTTTTTTTTAAAAAAATATTTTTTTCAATTCAATTCAATTTACTTTTGAAACGAGTAGTCATGATAATGTTTGGTGGATTGACCCTGGCTGGATGCCAAGTGCCCACCAAAGCCACTCTATCACTCCCTTCCTCAACTGGACAGGGGAGAGAAAATATAACAAAAAGCTTGTGGGTCAAGATAAGGACAGGAGGAGATCACTCACCAATTACCATCATGGGCAAAACAGACTTGACCTGGGGAAAATCAGTTTAATTTATTACCAGTCAAATCAGAGTAGGATAATGAGAAATAAAAAACTAAACCTTAAAACACCTTTCCCCCACCCCTCCCTTCTTCCTGGGCTCAACTTCACTCCTGATTTTCTCTACCCCCTCCTCCTGAGGCACAGGGGCACAGGGAATGGGGGGTATGGTCAGTTCATCACACATCGTCTCTGCTGCCCCTTCCTCCTCAAGGGAGGACTCCTTACACTCTTCCCCTGCTCCAGCGTGGGGTCCCTCCCACAGGAGACAGTCCTCCACAAATTTATCCAACATAAGTCCTTCCCATAAGCTACAGTTCTTCATTAACTGCTCCAGCTTGGGTCCTTCCACGGGGTGCAGTCCTTCAGGAACAGACTGCTCCAGCACAAGTCCCCCACAGGGTCACAAGTCCTGCCAGAAAACTTGCTCCAGCATAGTCTCCTCTCTGTCCATGGGCCCACAGGTCCTGCCAGGGGCCTCCTCCAGCATGGACTTCCCACATGGTCACAGCCTTCTTCAGGCGATATGGGGTCCTCCATGGGCTGCAGGTGGATATCTGCTCCACTGTTAACCTCCATGGGTTGCAGGGGGACAGCCTGCCTCACCATGGTTTTCACCATGGGCTGCAGGGGAATATCTGCTCTGGCACCTGGAGTACTTCCTCCCCCTCCTTCTTCACTGACCTTAGTGTCTGCAGAGTTGTTTCTCTCACATATCTTCACTCCTCTCTTCAGACTGCTGCTGGTGTTGTGCAGATTTTTTTCCCCCCCTTCTTAAATGCGTGATCCCAGAGGTGCTACCACGATCGCTGATGGGCTTGGCCTTGGCCAGCAGCAGGTCCATCTTGGAGCCAGCTGGCAATGGCTCTATTGGACGTAGGGGAAGCTTCGAGCAGCTTCTTAAAGAAGCCACCCCTGTAGCCCCCCTGCTACCAAAACTGTGCCACACAAACCCAATACATAATGGCAGAAACGCTCTTCTTTAACTGTCATTCTTCATAATATTGACAGGATTTGAATTTGCCAGAAACTGTAAGCAAAGGTAGGTTATAGGCAACATATCAAAACAAATAAATTTGAGTCCTGTTTGGTGCTGATGGATGTTTGAATGACAGGACTGCAGGTCTGAGGCAACAAGAGAGCAAGAGGCAGAGGAACCAGGAAGATGACAAATTAAAAATAGAAAATGCATCTCAACATTTCTGAAGTTACATATAGGTCTAACATAACAGTGTATGCCCTGGGGTGTTACATTTAAGGACGCTTGGGGGCATCAGACCTGCTGAGATAAAAGGTGGAGAATTGTCATGGGTGGAATCCTGGCATATCCTGTATCCACAACATCTGTTAAGAGCTGATAAAAAAGGGTCAAAAATGTTTTCTCTCCAAAACTGGCAACTAGTTGACTCCCTCCAAACAGAAACACAATAATGTATTAGTGTATGTGTAATATAGATTATCAGTAGTAGAAGTACTAGTTATATTAACAGTAGTGCATTGGGGCCTAGGTGCAACACAGGTACCAGGCCAAAATGGCAGTACAGAAATACCCATAGAACTGATAGATTCAGCAAAATAGCTAGGGGATGTAGTGAGATGCAGCCAACAAGCAGAATGAGCAGTGTGATAGGAACTAATTTTGCCCTTGCTGACTTCTAGTAGAAGGAAAAATGAAAGAGACGAGACAAAAAAAAAAGAGAATATGGACTAACGAGGAGAAAAATGATCATGAAGGGGAACTGAGGGGAGAGAAAAAAGCCAGTCTGGTAATGCTCTTGATACAGGCAGATGAACAGAGTTCACTACTTCTATTTTTTTTCCTTAGTATTTTACCCTTTTCTCTTATCTCTAGACAGAGAGGCCAGAACACCACACTGTGTCATATCCATCAATATTTTTTTTTTTAACCCCCATTTTCTTGAAAAAGAGAAGGATATGTAAAAACTTTAAAACATAATTAATTTCTTTTTCTTTTTTTTTTTTTTTACAAAATTATTTTTTTTAATGAAGTGAAACATTGCTTGAAGAATGTTTTTGGAGTATGAGACTGGTTGATTTGAGGGAAGGAGGGAGAGTTTATCCTTTAAAAATATTCATGAAAAATTCAAAATGAAAGTAACTAACTTATTTAAGATGCATTTTTACAATCTAAAATTGCTCCAAGAAATGCAAACTAACTTTGTGTGTAGTGATCAAAAGAATCATATTCACCTTTTTCAGACAATAAAGTGTTTAAAAGAACAATTTAACCCGATCTCATAGTCAGCTTCTAGGGAAAAAAACAGAAAGGAAAAAACACCTAAACACACAAACAGAAAAACCCCAACCCCCCAAACCCAAACAAACAAAAAATTAGGAAAAAATAAAACAAAAAAACCCATAATATTAAAACTGTATTATACTTTTCCTCAATGAGAATGAGATTTGAAACAATGCACATATCCATAAAGAATGAAGATGTTGGTTTTAAGTCCGAAATCACAGGAACAGGAAAAGAAGTTAGGAAGTTTGGACAGAAAAGACGTGCAGCAGTTTTGGAGACAGAAAAGAAAGAAGCTCCATATTTACCACAAAAAATAGGGGGTGTGCCAAGGAAAGTTGGTGGTAAAAGACTGCAAGTGCTTTTATTACTTTTCCAACCTTTATACTTCTTGTGCTTAGAACTAAGCAGTATTGGAATTTTTGACGGGTAACTCTGATTTCTGTGTCAGGTGTTTTTTTGAGGAGGAAAATAAAAAATGGCCTCAGGTCAGAGCTTTGAAAAAGGTATGTTTAAGTTACTGAGGTATCTCGTGGAGTCATTTGTGATGTTGAAGACATAGGGCAGCTACAGAATGAGGTTCTACCTTCCTGAAAGTACAAAAAAACCCAAAAAGACTACATATCAAATTGTACCAGAAAGGATGCAGCCAAAGATCTTGGATGCAGCCTACTGACCTCCAGCAAAACTTATCAAGTACAGGATATGGCATGCTGGAACGGCAGAATAGCAGCAGCCTCATGAACATCCAGCAGTGGAAGTTCTACATGGTCATACTGAGTTCCTCAGTCTTGTGTGCTTTTTTTGGTTGTTTTTTTCCTTAAACTGCTAAGTCAAACTATAAACATTTAAACCAAAACAAAACAAACAATCCCCCCCTCCTTGTGTTCCTCTATAGCTCCTTTTACTAAGATTTTTTTTCTTCCTAAAAAATAGTCAAGGTTTATATTATGTTCATAGTCACTAAGCATGTATTTCTTTCCAAAATTAATTTTTCAATTAATACATCATTATCTGGTAAGTACTATAAGGAGTTTAAAAAAAATGATTAAATGAATGACATAGACAAAAAGTTTAAAACATACAGAGGTATAAAGGCATAAAAACTCACTGCAGAATGAATTAAATAGTTTTTCTGAGTTCCGGTATATGGTCTATCCAGTAGAACTCCGCTCTTTTGAAATGGCAAATGGATGTTTGCCTGAGCTTTCCAAAAAGTGTTTTTCCATTTTTAAATTTTTTTTTTGCCGTAAGGGGATATAATGATACTTGCTGTATTGAATATAGTTTGATGAGAATAAAGTTATTCTGTGAAACCTACAAGTAGGTTGAGCAAAACCCAAGCTGAAATTTTCAGTCAAGGAAAACACCTAAAGACACGTGTCTCTGGCAAAAAATAAAGTTCTTTTATGGAACTAGTCTCCTTTTGTAATTAATGTGAAAAATTATTCTAAATAAATTCTTTAGGGTTGTATGTAATATTTTAATCTTCATTCTTAATTAATCAGATCTTATATTCATTGCAAAGAAATTCATAATAATCTTCTTAAGTTTAATTAAAAAATAACTTTATTTTCTGATTATTTTTTTTTTGTTAGAGTACAAACAGCAAAAAACACCTCACCATGGGGAAATGCCAAAATAATGCCATGTTCCCCTAACTGAAAATCAGATAAGAAAATTGCCTGTGTCATGAAAACACAGGCAATTAGGACAAGTAGATTAAAAGAGGTTTGTGGGTAGCGGTACAATCTTTATGACTTTGTATATCTTCAAAGCAGTCATCGGCAGAGGCTCTCAGGCATATGGGAATCTTGTTTTATAAAATAGGATTAAAATTATGTTAGGTGAAGTGTTTTTAGAACAGGGTTACTAAGGGCCATAAGAGAGCCTAAGCTACCAGAAAATAGGAAAAATAATTGTTAAACCTATTAAGTAGTAATACTGGTGGAGGAAAATTAGAGTGGAAAAGATGGTAAGAATGACCTGATATTAAACAGGAAAGAAGGATAAGGTTTACTTTAATTAATGTCATGCTTTCTTTAAGATAAAGGTTATGCAATGTCATTAGGAACTACTAATCCATAATTGCTGAATAGAAATGTTAGGAAAGCTGGTTTAGTATTATTTTTATGGAGTTCAGTTGCTACATTTTGTTCTGACCTCAGGTGTCCCCACCTGCCTCCAAAGCGAAATTACAAAAGCGGACACATTCTTCTCAACTTAGTCATTCTTCTCCATTTAAAAAGGTAAAATACTACATCTGCTTCCCCAGCCAAATGGAGAAGCTCTTTGCTATAGTTCATAGTGATTTCTTGGCAATCCATCAAAGCTGACCACCTCTCTGTAATCTTCTTTTGTAGTTGTTGAATAAACTTGTTATTGCAACTAGTATTGCATATCAGAAATTATAGTAGGGTGGGATAACCTGGCAGTAAAAAACAAGTTAGTGAAGAGCAGAATGCTATGTGAAGAGTAGTGTGAAGAGTAAAGGTCCCTGATAGAAATTATTTACTCTTGAAAGTACTAAGATTATTGAGAACAGCCTGAATCAAATCCTCTCACAGCAGAGCTAAAAATACTGCAAATCATTAATAATATTAATGATGTAATGAAAAGAAAGAGAATTATATCTTAAAACAAAACAACAATAGCCCTCTTCAAAAATGTATTGTTAATCAATCTCTTCTGTGGATTAGACCATATGAGATTAAAAAAAGGCATGACAGCCTTTCTAATTGGAATTAATGACTGCAATAAGCAATGATTCATGAAGTAAACTCGGATGCGCGCATCAACATAGAAGGATACCAAAGAATTAGGATATTTAAAAAAAAAAACTCACAATTTTATTTATTTCAGTGCAGATTAAACACTAAACCTTTCTTACCAAGAGCCAAGTCTTGTTTGTCTTGATTTTGATTCATGCTGCCAGATTTAATCACTATTCCACGCTATATGGACCTGAGATTATTCATCTGGATGTAATTGATCTAAATTGTGCTTCAATTCAGATTATCACTAGTTCAGAGATTTCTATAAAGTCAAGTGTCACTAGACTTTCTGTTTATTTCTGTGGAAATTTTTTTTAACCATGTTTTCCTATTCTTCTACCACAGAGAATTTGATAGTTATTGTATTCAAAAAAATATATAACAGTCTACATGAACTTAAACAAAAAGGCTATATTAAGAAATACTTATTAGGCTAATTACTCCCTCAAAGCCAATCAATTTACTCCACTTAGGTATTTATTTATTCTCACATATGCATATGCTCATTATCATATCACAGTGAAGTCTCGAACCACTAAACTGAGATGAAGAGTCCAGGAAACTGACTATTTACAACCATCTTAGGGAATCTCAATGTTTCTGCAAAAATCTGCTAATACGTCTCCTCATAAAAACAGGGGAATAATGCTACGTACTACTGTGTATGCAGTAACTCGCTGTCTGACACATGCTTGTGATCCGAGTCAGGTGACTTGTTACATTGCAGCCCTGACTGAAACAAGCAAACAAAAAAGTCAGGGCAGGGTTAAGGGGGAGGGATGGAGAAAGAAGCCATTGAATAGAATCAATGACAATGCCTCCAGGGTCTGAAAATATAGAGACAATTTTTTGTTTCACTCTGGCAAAATTTGTTAAAATTTGTCTTATGACAAAAACAGTCTCTCCTCAAAAATTGCACTGTTTTCAGTATAATTTCCTTCATCTCCCAAGGACTGCCGGTCTGACATATTTGAAATTTTAATCAAAAGTGAAAATGGAGTAATAATTTTTTGTTAGATTTTTTTTTCATAGGAGCCAGGTTGGATATTATAGTCTAGTCAGAATAAATCTTAGAGATGTGTCTTTTTTCCATACTTTCTGACAAATTCCACAGCACTCTATTCTGGATTTTTAAAAATACTTTAATTTCTTGATGCTAGATAACTGCATGGTGTGAAATAATTCCAATAAATGTTATTAGGGACAATTGAAATATTGCGCTCCAATCTTGAGGAAAAAAAAAGATAAAACTGCCCTACTTTTGACATTGTAAGAATCTTGTCCTCTCTTCCACATATAACTGCAATATTTCATTTGGTTTACGGTTTATGGTGTGAGAAGTGGTACAATAAGTGAGGTTTTATCACCGTTTAATTATCTAAAGTAGCCCAAAGATGCTTCATTCTTGCTAATTTTTATTATCCTTCTACCTATATTTATTTTTAATAAAAATAGGAAATTAAATTTTAGACTTAAAATTGTAACAATGTTTTTCTTAGGAAAGAAATGAGAGATTTTATAAGGAAGGACATTTCATTGTTAATGATTTCATAGCTAGAAAGGATACAGCTGTGTTCTTCTTCTATTAGCTTTTCTTATTCAATTTCCCCAAACCTTGTGTCTACACTAGTGACCTGAACTATGAGAGGTTATTTACAATAGAATTATCAATACTCTTGAAATTTAAAAAATTCAGAACTCAGTGAATGACAAAGTCTTATGATCTCATGATATATTTTATATGGTATTTTTTACTGGATGCTATAGAATTTCCAGACACAAAGATTTAAGCTGAAGTTAAGACTTTGATTTATATTAAGCATCAGCAGAAAAATTATAAACACTACAGTTTAAATACAGAAAAATGGCCTTTCTGTAGGAAGTGGACTACTGGACTTCTGTTTCCAGCTGTCTCCCTGATTTCCTGCACATTCTTAAACAAGCCAGATTGATTGTCACATTTTCTAAGGAGAGTAATCAATATAACTCAATAGAAAGACATCAGGCTAAGAGTCCTGCATTACTTTCATGATCTGTAGTCATAGGTATTATAAGAGAAATCTGGAGGCTTCTGATTTTTCCTCCATTATTTTAGGGGAATAATTGAGACAAACAACTTATATGATCAATTTCCAGTTTAAAGGTAATTTCAGAGTTAAAAGAATCAGAGACCTATGCCTTGGGTTTTGATTCTGTTTTTACAATACTGGGCATCCACTTCTTGTGTGAAATTATTTGTGGATATTTGAAAATCTGCCAGGCCAGGCTCTGATGTCTCCCAGCCTGTCCAATATCTTGTTTTTGCATCCCTGGGACAGTAGTTTAACCACATCTTTGAGTTGCTGGTTAACTGGAGTAGCACAGTTATGTAATCCAGTGACTTCCCAACTGTGAGGAACAAGGATCTCCTGTTTAGAATTGTCGCTGCCAAAGGCATAATCACCTAACAGACTGACATTGGACAAAGGCAGCAAACTGTTAAAAATATTGATTACCAATGAAAGGTCCAGATAACTTCAGAGGCAAATAGGCACCTATAAAAAGCCTAAATATTCTAACCACAGAATCACCAGCAATGATACCTCATCAACTGTAGGTTGTTCTTTACAAACAGTTGAGGATTCTTCTCTAGAGACAAAGTGAGTCTCATGTTAGAATAAGATGAGAGATCTTCTCTTATTTGCTCTTGGTCATGAATAAACCATATTTCACTCTCCTCTTTGAGAAGATTCAATTGACTGACCAGGTCAGAGGCTAGAAGGTGGCAAACATGCTTCATGATTCAATATATTTTGTTAACACTTCTAAGAGAATTTATTTCCCAGTGATCCACACAAAGTTCCTAAGATGCCTTTCATGTTCCCGGTATGGAGAACAAAAGTCTTTCATTTATTTTAATTAATCTGTATTCTACAGAGAAAAAGAGAGTTACATCCATTCAAGATCACATCATTTCATGAAGATGGCAGAAGAATGAACATGTTTTATGGCCCAGTTTATCATCTATGACTTTGACTATTACCTTCTTTGAATTTTAGGTTTGCAGCGTAAGTCTGTACTATTGTAATAAATTATTCATTTCAGGCACGTGTAGATGAGCATGAAAGCTTCATATCCATTACTGAAAAACACCCAATGAGAGATGAGCAAAGTATCATTTTGTCAAGTTCCAGAGCTGAGTACTTGTTCCCAGGTAGAATTTCCTGAAATAATCACTCGTTTGAAAATGAATCCTTATTATGCATGATAGCAAGAAATAGCAATTGACAGCAAAGTATAGAGGTTGCCACTCTTCCCTTATGCCACTGCTGTTGTTTGGCAGGTGTGTACAACTGCTGGGCCAGACAACATTTTGAAAGGGTTTGTAATTCCAGTGCACTACCACTTCTCATGACAGGTTTCTATCAATTATAAATTAAATGAAATTAAATAAAAATATCTTTAACTTATCCCAGGTTAAGAGTAGCCCTGATGGTTTCAGTGACTCTGGGTAAATAACTGAAAATATTTTCATGCTATAGTCATATTGAAACATTTGAATAATAATTTTTTTCCTTATCATAAGCTCCAATATGCTATCTATATAAATATGCCTTCCAGACAAAGTCTGCTAGCTTTGTTTTGGGCTAAGATTAATATTTTCTCCTCATTGTCTTCCAGCAATAGCTCTATCTTGCCTTTGTGTTCCTTCGTACATAAAAAGGTCCCAAAGTATTCCACAGATATCTTATACTTTAAGACCTAGAAGCTCCTGCTGAACAGAGGAAAGGATTCCTACTTGACTGGCAGCATTGGGTATTATTTCCCACTCTCTGAATTTTAATGTGACTATGTCCAGGTGGAACAACAAGTTTCAGTGTTACAAAGTCTGATAATTGACAAGTGTGGATAATGTTTGCTTGATCTGATGAATAAAAAAGAGAAGGGTTTTATTTTAAAGAAAAAAAAGTGATTTAAGTGCAACTGTAATCAAGACTCAATTATATGCTTCCATTGATACTAACCAAGAGAAGTCAGTAACGAAAAACAGACTTTACATAAATTTCATCACTTCTGGGCAAATGTGTAAAACTTGAATGAAAAAAACTGCCCCAGATTTAACTTCAGATAATATCTGCTCATCCTGGGAAATACCACTGACTAAAGAATTTATAAGGTTCTAATGTTTACAACATTTACACAATTTCTAAAATAAATAGCTCATAAAATATTAATTGTTGCTATAAAAATTACCTGTCTGCCTTGAAATAAATGTTATTAGCATCTCCAGTTGTTCTTTACTGCTGCTAATGATACTTCAAATTGATAGTGAACTGTGTTACTGTTTAAAAGTAAAAAGGCCCGTAGATTCACAAAATATGTGTATTTATTTAGATGCAGCGTATTTAGGATTTTTTTCCCACCTTGGATTTACCCATTTATGAAAATTTCCTTCTATGTATCACACCAAAGTATTAAGAGGAAATGGGGGCAGGGGGTGGATGCGTGTGTGGGTGTGTGGGGGGTTATTTCTTCACCTACCAAATTTTCCAAAAATTGTGCTGGAGTTAGAGGGTGCCTGGTTTTTGTTCATTTTTTTAAATCTAAGCTGTTCAATTACTCCTGTATGCCACTATTTGCAGCCTAACGCTACATGAAGCAGACTTAACACATCTAACTTGGGCTGCTTCGGAAAACCGAATCTCCAATAACCTGGATATAACTTCCAGAGCCAGTATTAAATGCTGTTCAATCCAACAGAAGAACACTAGTGTATTATTTGGACAAAAAAAAATTCCCTTCGTAGCCACTGCTGCCTTTCAAAATCAGGTACTATCACATTTTTTCTTGAAAGCGGCCTGAAATACAAAAATTTCGTCATTACTTTGGGGTTGTTTTGACATTTTTTCTTACCAGCAAAGTGAACAGCTGCGGCCTGGGCCGGGTATCTCAGGAGGGCAGAGAGGCGCCTGGGCCTGCAGCCCGCCAGCCCCAGGGGCCCTGCAGAGAACCTTCTAGAACAAGGGCCTCTACGCGCCAGAGCTGCAGCGGCGGCCGATCGTCAGGCGGGAACGGGAGCCCACCACAGTCAGGCATTGTGTGCCCAGTGCTCTAAATGGGCCGCGGCCACGGCGGGGGTGGCCCAGCAGAGGCAGCAGGAGGGGTTGCCGCAGCACCTGAGGGCCTGGCCCAGCCCGCTGCACTCGCCTCCATGGCTGCCTCGGCCTGCGCTGCAGGACGTAGAAGTTGCGCGAGGAACGACGATGCAGGCCCACCTGGCTTCGATTGCAGAACAGGGAAGCTGTCTCACTCATCAAGGCTAAATAGATCTAAGGCTGTAAGTGTTTTGGTTTTCGGAGCCCTTTTAGTCTGTGCTGTCAATTCTATCTCAGACTGCAACAAAGGGGAGAAACGTTTGCTGTTTTAGGAACACCAGTGTAATTTGCTGCATTCTGAGACTCAGGGTAGTTTGAATAGCAGAGAGAGATAGGCTCGGGGATCCGCTGCAGCTTAGCCTTTAAACTTCATATATGTGTGAAGACTTAAATGAGATGGAGAGCTTAGAGGAAAGAGATTCTTTTCCAGGACAGGGCTTTTTGTTTATTCTGTTTTGTCTTTCCCCAGAATCTATTATCTTAGTCATGCTGGAAATGTAGTGTAGGCCTTTATGCCGCAGTATCTTCAGAATGTTAGTGTCTCAAGACATACAGCTTTGTCCTCGGCGTACTAAAGGGGAGAGATTTCTTAGGAAAGTTGTTTCCTTCATCTATGAATATTTCTAACATCAATGCTTGAAATCAGAGTACCCAAAAGCTACCATGATCCTCAGGTCTCATACATGTGCTGGTGAGTTTTGAGACCCTGGTTTGGGATCCTCCCCCTTCCACTTCCACCCACTGATGCTGGGTGAGATCATGCTCAACCCTGCTGTATCCAGGCTGAGTTGGCCACGGGTAATTGCCTGAGCAGGGGTCTTGCACTCACTCCTATCAAACCCCCTGCTCTCGGCAGGATGCCTACAATCCTGGCAACGCAGTTGCTGCAGAGCCCCTGCTGTGTTCGACAGCTTTAACCCAACAGTCCAAGGCAGGCACTTCGGTGGTTGTGACAATGCTTTGAGAGTTCCCTTTGAGTCACTCGTCTCTGAGCTCAGGGATTTTGCACAAAGAGTAATTTCCCTTGAGTGACTTCAGTGACTTTAGTTCTTATGAAAAGTGAGCAGTGGGCCTCTCTATCTAAATGTGGGTTTGGACTATCATGGGGCAATGCTTTAAATAGCATTACTTTATTAAGTCCTTTATTCTGCCTGCTTTGTTCTTAAGGAGACTAAATTTTGTATCTCTACATGAAAGCACCATTTGTATTTATTTTAAATAGATCAAAGTCTGCATAAGTGCTTTATTTCATTTATTAAGACAGTTGAATTTATTGCTATAAAAATATGTTTTTATGGCTACTAGACTGTGTCTTCTCATGATCTGCCCTATCGTGTAGTCAGAGGATCAGGTTAATGTTCCTCCAGACATCTTTCATCACTCCAGGCAGCTTAGTTAAAATCCACCATAGTCATAAGGTTGTTTGTGCTCTTCTTTGTATGCTTTGTAATGCCTGATAACTTCTGAGGAGAGAATTTTCCTGGGACTATCACTATAGTGAATATTATTTGTGAATACAGAAATCGTAGGTTGATTTCTTCAAGTTTCTGTGTTATCTACATGTTGAAAATTAAAGTTGTATGTTCCTGAAAGCACCATCCGAGGAATGAGATTGGTTTCTCTTTGTCTGGCTGCTGAGACTTATTACATAGCTTATTTAAATATTAGTCAATTTATTTACTTTTGATCAGATTTGGGGGATTATATTTCTGGGTTGTATGGTAGCCTGAAAAAAAGAGTAAACATTTGCTGATAATTTTATTGTAACTGTGATGCCACAAGGTACCTGCTATATATTCCCTGTGCTGTCGCAGTGGTGATATTCCGAGAGATAATTTTGGTTTGTTTCAACATTTAATGGCAATGTTTAAAGGACGTTGTATTATCTAAGCTTTATATGAAGGCAACAGAATATGGTTTTCTTTCCACTCCCGCTATAGAATTTCAAATTTATAGCAGAGGAAGGTGTCAGCAAGTGGAAAGACCAGGTCTGGTCCCGAAGAGAAGGCAAACTGAGGTTGAGTGGCACAGCACAGGCGGTACTGTGCCTGCCTGACAGGGCGCAGCCTCCAGCTGTGCAAGCAGGGCAGAGCTGGTGACACTAACAAGTCAGAGCAAAGGGTGTGTTCAAAGGGCCCTGCCAGAAGGTGCTGGGTAGCAATTAAAGCAATGCTAGGTTATGACTAGTTTTTTTCTGACGGGTCTCTGTTTGCAAGGAATCAAAGTGCCACAGATATTTCTTTACTACTTTTTCTTCTCTCTTTGAGAGAAATCTTTTTT